>JAPMOB010251585.1:0-36574 GCA_029875015.1 Lepomis gibbosus
AGAAGCTGTGTACCTATCAGTAAAAGGCAATAAATCTAAATTGAACGTTACGAAGCAAACAGCGGCGGGTCCGAGCTACTACTGCGGTCACGCCATCTGCGCTTCAGAAAGGCACAGTCGCGCTATCCACACTTCAAAATCGATGGCGCCTAAACGTTGTGTTTTACGGTAGAGCGTTTGGAGTGGATAAGGACGTCATGTTGCATTCAAGTGCACCCCGTAAATTGAGGAATCTGCACTCGTCCGATGGAAATTTTGTAGACATCGCCCAACCCTACTTTCTGCAGTTTGAGTTTCATTATCGAGGGACGGTGACTCCTAAATGATCATGTGACACACAGAAGCACAGAACAGAAGGAGATGGTGTGACAGAAGAGTTTTTTTTAGGGAATTTTGAGAAAGAAGATGCAGTATTGGAGTGTGTGATGTATCATCGAGCAGCATTTCTCAGCCTGTAACAGAAGAAGCGAAGGTGTTCTGGCTTGACTGACGAGTGATTCAACCTGCCGGGTCCACAAGTCAGCCGATGTACACCCACCTGACTATTCAGTTTCAAAGCAGCAGAGGGAATAATGAAATGAAGCCAGAAATGAAAGCTGACATGGAAAATGAAGAAGCACAGATGGTTCTGTTCTCGACTCCACAGCGTTATGTTAAGAGAAAAAACTGCAAAGCCTAACTTTGAGTACAAAGAGTGTGTATTGCATTAGGAAAATGAACCAAACAGAATAATTCATCATATTACAGACAATTGAGCGGAGCAGCATTGGATTTTAACAAGGCTGTCCATAGCCCCGGGCTATCCGGATACAACAAACTTGTAATTCTTACTGTAGACAGAGCTGAACAGACACTTTACTGTACTGAACTACTGCAACCCACTGAGCATAAAGAGAGTGTGTTTGAGTAATGCATTAAAAAGAATTTCAAATATGATAAAAGGCCATTAAAACAGACATTGTAGGCCAAGTGTATATTAGAAAACGTTGGATTTTGGTCTTGGTGTTATTTTCAGTTCTGCCTGAACAATATAGTAGTGAAACAGAGAGGAACTTATAATAAGTTGTGCCTGTTGATAGTTAAAAAAATAGTGCATATAACCCTCACTTTCTTCATTATTTCCTTATTTGCTTCATTTGAACTATAATTCACACATTTTGTGATTTGGTCGAGTGACACGCTCCGTGTAAACATTCAAAGTGCAGGGTGGAAAAAGTATGTCAATCCTTGGATTTAATAACCGGTTGCCCCTCCTTTCGCAACAATAACTGCAACCCAACGTTTCCTGTTGTTGCAGATCAGACCTGAACAACGGTCAGGAATTCTGGACCATTCCTCTTTGCAAAACTGTTACAGTTCAGCAAAATTCTTGGGAAGTCTGGTGTGAATCACTGTCTTGAGGTTTCTGCTGTTTTCTTCTGTTCTTTGGTTCGTTGTCCTGTGTCATTAATCATCTTCTGTTGAGCTTCAATTCGCGGACAGATAGCCTTACATTCTCCTGCAACATTTCTTGATAAACGTTGGAATTCATTTTTCCATTGATGATAGCAACCCTTCTAGGCCCTGAGGCAGCAAAGCAAATCCAAACCAAGATTTCCCCAGCACCATATTTCACAGTTGGGATGAGGTTTTGATGTTAGTGTTCTGTGCCTTTTTTCTTCCACACATGTGTTGTGTGTTCCTTCCAAACAACTCAACCTTTGTTTCATCTGTCCACAGAATATTTAGCCAGTAGTGCTGTGGAACATCCAGGTGCTCTTTTGCAAACTTAAGACGTGCAGCAATGTTTTTTTTGGACAGCAGTGGTTTCCTCTATGGTGTCCTCCCATGAACTCCATTCTTGTTTAGTGTTTGATATATCATAGAGTTGTCAACAGCGATGTGAGCATGTTCCAGATTAAGTCTTCAGTTGACACTCTAGGATTCTTCTTAACCACATTGACCATGCTCCAGCAGTCATCTTTGCTAGATGGCCACTCCTAGGGAGAGTAGCAACAGTGCTGGACGTTCTCCATTTATAAATAGTTTGTCTACCGTGGACTGATGAACATCAGGACTTTTAGAGATACTTTGTAACCCTTTCCAGTTTTATGCAAGTCAACAATTCTTAATCTTAGATATTCTGAGAGCTCTTTTGTTTGGTACATGTTTCACACCAGGAAATGCTTCATGAAAATAGCTAAATTAAAATGAGTGTTTTTTATTGGGCAGAAGTCATTACTGTATGGCAGTAGTCAACAATAGGCGATAGATTTCTAGCAGGAAAATAAAAAATAAATAAATTGATAGCGGCTGATGCTGAAATACATCTCAGTCATGACAGCACCATTACTCACATAATCACTTCCTCTTAAGTGATTGTGCCTCCAAAATAAAGGTGTTCTGACAATATATGCTGCTTTGTTGAACAAGTCAACCGTAGCGCAAATTGATGGAGTATATCGATTCGCTCTGCCGCTATGCTACCTTATGTGTTCCCATTTCCAGTCCCATAAAGTTATAACTCTCACAGTATTATGACATATTATTATGATTATATTATAACATCTTTTTAGGAGTAGTGTATTCTGATACACTAATATCCCCTATGAAATAATGCTCCCACTACAGACTCATTTTATATTGCACCACTACTCACTCCATGTGTACTGTAAGGAGATGGGGAGCATGTTGAAATACTATACAGTATATTGCCATCTTTATTTAAGATATCAGGGTAGCGTATTCTGATACACTATGAAATAATGCTCCCACTAAAGACTCATACAGACTTTATATTGCACTACTACTCACTCCATTTATGGGCGTGGAAACAGACCACGCTTGTGGGTCATACGCACGTGTAGAACCGCTAAGTAGCACATCTCGATAGGTAGCATAAATTTACAGAACACTGGGGCGCACACACACACACTGCAGCACGTGCTTTATTGCAAGCATGTGAAAAAGTGTCCTTATAGGCTAATCAATTTGTTTAACAAGGGAGAAAAAAAAGTGGGCAGGATTTTGGGGTCCATCATACAACTCCTCCAAGTCCCGCACTCTACCCACTGAGCTCAACGTGCAAGTGTTTGAGTATCCAAGTGTTTGAAATAACTTGACTGAAATAATGTTCTGGCCCGCCATGTAACAGCTTGAAAAAAATTTGGCCCGATGTCAGTTATTTGCCGACCCCTGGCCTAGGGGCTCATATACTTTTTCCACCCTGCACTGTGACTGTAACACAGTATGTTCAATAGAAACATGACAAGATAATTGTTTGCGTCGTATTAGTTTTTGAAGCACACCTGTTTTTGTCTATTCCTGTGACTTAGATGAAGATTAGATCATATTTTTTGACAAATTTATGCAGAAATCCAGCTAATTAAGGGTTCATATACTTTTTCCTGTGACTCTAGGTAATTAGTATCTATCCAAAAAGCAGTTTCACTGTTCCACGTGACAACATGAAAAACATCATTTCTCTTTTGCTTCACCATGTTAACGATTGCGTACAAATAGAAGTTATCAGAGTAGCCAAAAGAAAGCAACAGAGGTATGTTGTATGGATGATGCGAAATGTTCCAGAACCTGCATTATTTGTCTTCCGCTATGACACAGTACTTTGTATAACCCAAGCAGCTGTCGTGCCCGACGCTCAGTGTTGTTCTCAACACCTCATTGGTTTCATTTAAGCAAATTTACTGTTTTGGTTCAATCTCAACGCTTTCAGGCTAAAGCTCTATAAACCCACCATACACTATCTTCTCAGTACCCAACAGCAGGCGGACCAAGTTAGTGTAGTGGAGGAAGAGTCAGCTGAAGAGCCAGATTTTTTTTTTTCTCATGAGTGGAGGTTCACTAACAAACTTACCATATCAATTTTATAAGGTAATACCAATGTTGTGATTTTAGCTTGTTTTATAATGCAGGTTTGTATGTAGTTTAAGTTGTTTTTTTTATTCAGATGTTGGCTTTATATATAATTAGTTATTTAGTTTGTTACTTTTCTTTTAATTACATCCCTTTCTGTCTGTGTTTTATTGTTTACATGAGTAAATAAACTGTGTTGTAAAGTCCTAAGGGTGAACATAACAAAATATTTAGAAGAAATGTTATGTGAGTCACATACTGCATAAACACAGACTTCTCCTCTGGAAGATATGTGAGCTTTGATAAAAGTTAACCACCATATGGGACTTGAAATGGCCGATGTAAAACTGCTCATTATACCCATTTCTGCCTTCTGGACAAAAACATGCAGTATAGACAGATGGCAATCTAGTGTTATGTGAATACAGATCATTGTAAAGCTAAAGATGAACATATTGTGCAGTGAATCCACTGGAGCGGCAGGTAAAGCTCCAAGCACACGTCAAAGGGGTTTAATGTTAGAAAAGTGAGCATGTGGTGTGAGGTCGCCGGTTCAAATCCCAGAAGCTAAATGTGTGGGATGCAGGAGACTAACATTAATGCCACACAACCTCACAATAATTAATATTTAATATGTTGGATTGTAGCACCTCCAGCCTTGTACTGGCTGCTTTCTGAGAAACCAGCTTTGTTTTTAAACACAACTTCTGTGTTTGATATTAAATGATTCACCATCAGTATCTTTGTCATTTTAAAGCTCCTGGCTCAGTGCAGCAGACGGGGCCTGTGGCAAATGGGAGTAAAGATCTGCAGGGATTTGGCTGCAGATGACAGGGAGATATAGCTACCTCCAAATCTGATTGTGTGTGAGCGTGCGTGCGTGCATCTTGGGTACAGGACCCATTTAACAGCTTCTCAAGATATTTACATGAATGTTAATAAGGACATTCATATGTAAATATTCAAACATTTGCTTTTTTGTTTGTTTTCATGTCTGTCATATATAGGTTTGAGTATTGTTTAAAATTTTACCATACTAGTACCAAAACCAGTACCCTTAAAGTGCAACGAATACCTATAGAGTACTTCATTTGATACCTTGCGTAAAATGCCTGTTGAAGTCTTAGTAGTTGATTGGTAGCCTATTATTGTTTTTATTACTGCTATGGACAAGCAAGGTGATCTATCGTCTTTTTTCAAATAATTTTTACATAAAAATATTGCGAATTGTATCCGATCACTCCTCATCCTAATTAGGTCATCCTCACGGGTAGTATCAAACAGGAAAGACCACAGCATGGAAGTTTGTATTTGAATGAGAGAGGAGTGAAATAGTGACTAAATGAGTTGTTAAATCTTTGACCCCTTTGTTCAAAGTAAACAATGGAGAATTGAAAGATTCTTTTTCCAGTAAGTACATTAAGAAGTAGAAAACGAGTAAGGAGTCAGCTTAAACAAGTCACTAAACTACACTAAAAAGTCTAAAGAAGCAAACAGAAGAAAAGAAAGGCTGCACATCCAGCCAATCACATCAGCTACATCTGATATCAGCTATAGCTGCAGCCGAAGGCTCACTGAGTAAAATCAGCTGATTGCTGTTGCTCCTCAAAAGAGCTGGACAGATAAAACGTAACACAGTGATCAGTGAACGACTGGTGACAAGTGGTGTGAATAGCAAATAAAAATGTATAGTAGGAGTAGTACAGTAGAGAAGTAGGTTTAAATGATACCAGAAGATGAAAACAGAAAGCCTAGCTTGACAAACATGCCTGAGACCGCAGCTGAAGGTGAAGAGCTGTTAAAATTATGCATGGACTAGGCGCATGCAGGCACATAAGGAAAACAAAGAGTTGTTCTCTTCTCTTTCTTTCAGTGTGTTGCTTGCGTGTTTGGCTGCAAGCAAAACCATACAAATGCATTTTTTGCTGTGATCTGGTTACAAACAGTATCAAATGAAGTACTGGTTTGACAGGAAACATTTCAATACTACTCGATACTGGGCTATTTTAGTCAATACCATAAAGGTATTGAGTTGTGATACACAATGCTTTCCAAGACACCACTTATTATTGACAAAAATGCTGATTATTTTCTTGATTAATCTTTTGGTCTTGAAAATGTTACACAACACTGGCTATAAAACTACAACTATCCTTACTAAAAAGTGATTTATGATTAACGAAAGTGCTGCTGCTAAAATTCTGGAGATATTCCTTCTGATGGAAGTGCTACAATTAAAAGTCAAACATTACCATACTTTCTACTGTTTGGATGGTTTTGCTTGCAGCCAAACATGCAAGCAACACACCAAAAGAAAGAGAAGAGCTTGCCTTTTTTTCTTCTTATGTTCCTGCACCATAAACTGTATAAAAAAGGCCTGCACACACGTCCCTTTTCCTTTTGACTGTGGTCTCAGGCATGTTCATTACTGTTGCAAGTTTATTCCCACAAGCTTGGCTTTCCGTTGGTTTCATATTCTGGTATCATTTATCACTTATTTGTACATTTTTATTTGCTATTCACATCACTTGTCACTAATCGATTGCTGCGTTCCATCATATCAATTAAACGCTTTTGTGGTCCAGCAGCGATCGGCTGATTTTACTCACAGAGCCTCCCGCTACAGCTGTTTCATATGTAGTCACTGTGATCACCTGGATGTGCAGACTCTCTGT
The DNA here is from genome assembly GCA_029875015.1 of Lepomis gibbosus. NCBI lineage: Eukaryota > Metazoa > Chordata > Actinopteri > Centrarchiformes > Centrarchidae > Lepomis > Lepomis gibbosus. The sequence goes on from JAPMOB010251585.1 coordinate 6,528, forward strand.
TCCTCTGTTTAGTGACTTGTTTAAACAGTGGTTTTTGGGGGAAGGTTTGCGACTCACCAATTAATGAAAAAGCAGTTGCGGAGATCTTTCAATTCAGTTTATTGATCGAAAGTTAACAAAATAATTTTCCGTTGTTTACTTTCAACATATGTATCATGAAATTACCTCAAATTCGTTTCCCACAACTTAGTTGGTCACTAAACTATTTCACTCCTCCTCTCTCATTCAAATAGGCCTATAAAAAATTCACAAACTGTAGTAATTTCCCATATAACACAACCTGTGAGGATGAGGAGTAATCTGATAAAATTTTCCCAATATTTTTTATGTAACAGTTATTTGAAACAAGAAAAAATAAAATAGATAACCTTGCTTGTCCATAACAACAATAAAAATAATAATAGTAGGCTACCAATAGACTACTATGGCTTCAACAGGTGGTATTTTGTGCAAGGTATCAAATAAAGTACTCTTTTGGTATCGGTATCACTTTAAGGGCACTGGTTTTGGTACTAGTATCGTAAAAATTTCAAACGATACTCAACCCTAGTAGATTAATCAAAATCTAAAATGTGACGATTTGCTTTTCTTTGTCTAATATGATTGTAAATTGAATGTGGTTAGGGTTTTTGACGGCTATTTGGACAAAACAAGCAATTATATGCTTGTCAATTGAATGCTTGCGTATCTATGTCAATTAGAAATAAGCATTTTTGACAGTTTATAAACAAAATAATTTATATAAACAATTATATGGGGCAAATTAATCAATGATAAAAAGTAATCGTTAATTGCAGCCATATACGCTAGACTTCCTGACATTATACTGCACTCTTTTTGGCAGTTGCTTTGATGAGCAGTTTCTTGGTAAATACACAATGTCCATCACAATGATTGTAGGATCATCTGATTTGATCTATTGAACTATAAATGTTCTGAAATCAAACCACACCGATATATACATGAAGATTTATCAACCACAAAAAGGTCATAGGTTTCATTTCTGCATCACCACACAGTGGATGTTTCCTTCAGCTGCCTGAAGCTGGACACTGAGCTCCTACCTGCTGACAAATGTATCTGGATACAAGTGTCAGCTAAATGCCTAAAATGTAAATTAAAGTGTCAGCTAAATGCCTGAAATGTAAATCAGAGTCAGCTAAATGCCTGAAAATGTTAATGTAAACATGATTCTTCTCAAAGGCGGGGCGAGTTTGGTAAGTGCTGCTTTAGAAACTGTCCTGCATGCAGTGAACAAACACAGCATTTGGAAACATTAATAGTATGTAAACGACTATTATCTGCCTTAGTGTAAGTTATAAACAGCAACAGTGCTTGGTTTCATTTGTGCATTTGTTTTTAAACATAACTGTAAGACATTTCTGTTTTATTAGATACAGTATGTCAAAGTGCAGAGAGACAGAGATCAGCTATTGAGTAGGAGGCTGTAAGCAACACGCATATTAGTCATAACCAAGATTAAATCCCAGGACGTCTCATTTACTACATCTCTTCCTGAGAACTACCAGGCTGCTCTCTTTGGTCATGACTTCACATATTTCCAAAATAGGATTCAACTTTCCAAATGTTACATCAACAAAATATTCCAATGTTTTATGTAATCAACAGTAGCAAAAACTCAAGACTTTTTTTTTTTTTTACATGTCCATGTTGCATTTTCTTTAATTAGATCCAAAATCAAACTGCTGTTCAAACTGCAGAATGACCTCAGCATTCAACATTTCAGTTTCTAATGTGCCAGCATTCATTTTTGGATTTTGGTTAAAACATTTACTTTTTCAAAATAGATAGTTTGTGGTCTTGTGGAAATCGTCAAGGGATGTATTTAATCTGGCAATTATCTTATAAAAAGCAACTAGACACAAAGTACCAAATCTTATGTTTAGATTACTGGCAAGAACAAAGAAGAATGAACAGAATCCCATGACAAATCTAAATGTATTTATAAACAGGCCTTAAATAAAACTTTAATATTCCAGGACTTACTTTGAGTTTCCTTGATGGCAGGAACCCTTATAAATGCACGAGGTGTACTTACTGAGAGGGACAGATTGTTATTCAGCTGAGATATTTGAATTATTATGTAAAGTGATTGGGAACCCCCCCTCTAACTGGGTCAACTTGTCTTTCTGTTTTACAAAAAACCTCCAAACTTCCAATTGAGTTCTCATCATAATGAGAAACAATTTTTAGATATGGTGAATTACTAAACATTTCCATGTTAATATAATTCATTTGGGGCAGTTCATCGCTGACACTAATTGACGCCTCTCGCAGTATTTTTACAATGTGATTTAATGCACTTAAACTATAAAAATACTAATTAAATCTTATTGAATATAAGTATTATTTAATTTAATGGTAGTGCATGGGTGTATGGCTTCTTATAATTTCAAATCTAATATCAATATATTATCTATATAGTATACTATGACCTAATCATGAAAAAAAATATAAGGTAACTACTATTTGAAACTAGTTTAAATGCAGTGGTTCTATGAAAAAAAAAAACTTTCAGGTGCTTTAATATTTTACCTTTATTTGTAATTTCTAAACCTCTGTTACTAACTCTAATACTGAAAACTGTATACAAGAAGTATTAAACTTATGTTGGCTTGCAATTCTACAACATGTATACAACAATTCCAGGGGGTAATGAATAGAAACTTAATATAATATATAGGGCTGGTCCGAATACCATTTTTTGAGCTTCGAAGCTTCGGTAGTAATGAACATCGAATATTCGAAGCTTCGGAAAAATCAATTTGTATAATTTATATTTAAATTTTCGAAGCTGCACAATCTCTTTAGGCTGCTTGTCTGTTTGCATTTTGATTATTTCCAGAAACCGTTCATCCAAACGACTTCACAGGGGAGTACAGTGTCGTTTTTGGTGCAATATAGATAGACAGGCGAGACGCGACACATTCAGAATTTTTAATAAACTACAGAACAGCGCAAGTGTGAAGCAGCGCGCAAGCGGTGTGCAAGAAAAAACAACAAAAAAACGAATATCCGAATGTCACATTTTCAAATCAAATACCAACCCACCGAACGAATATTTGAATATTCTAGTCCAGCCCTAATAATATAGAATAATAATAAAGAAACTTGTGTATAAACACACAGCCTCTTTAAAAATGATATTCACGACTTTTATCAGATTATCAGTTCAAGAAAAAAAGATGCTTTTGGTTTACCTGAAGGTGTGGGACATCTGGCCTGATCAGCTTTGCTGGAGCTTTTCCTGGAGGAGGATGGCGTGGCGGAGGGCTTCTCAAAGAGTTTGTCCTCCATGTTGGCCCTCTTAACATAAACACACGACTTCCCCAGCAGCACAATACTGTTCAACACTTTAAGTGAAACCAGCCTAAAGAGGGAGATAGCAGCTGTTCAGAGAGGTGCATTTCTGACTGGAAGAAGAGTTTTTTAAAAGAGAATAGAAAATGTGCTGCCTAATTAAATAAAAAACAATCAAGCTTGATAAAGTATTACCAGCTCTGATGTCTGGCTGAGCAATTATACATGTCTTAGTTGGCGATCGCAGCTTTAATTTGTGAAATCAGTAATCACAAATTATTGGCATATAGACAATATTAAAACATTTCACATTAGAACATCTGCTATTGCTTTTAATGCAATCAAATATCTGCTTTCAGTAATATTAACTTTTTGCTAATTTGGTTGATGGATCAGCACCAATATGAACTGCAGAATTTGAAAAAATAAAACAGCTGTTCCAATCTTTTTTGCTTTTGTTCAGTGCTGACATGTAGCAGTTATCACAGTGCCGTCTTGAGCTTGGCCACAGCTATAATGAATCTCTTCTACCATCTGGTTTCGATCGCCACTGTTCACATCCTACCACTGACACCAGGATGTTGATGTGCACCATCCTTCTGTGTTTCTGGGCTTTGCTTTAAGGCCCAGCCTCTGACACTGATGAGACAGAGACAGACACATTTGGGTCTGTGGACCAGTGCTCGCTGTGACAGGGTGTTTCGGACTGAGACTCAGCATGGCTGAATGTTTGCCAAGGCACAGCGGTCTGTTCAAGCTACAGCTATTTTTAGATCAGGGGGTGAGGAAGGCCAGAGATGGCACTAGAGATGACAACACTGTATTCTTCACCCTGAGGGAAATTCTTCAATGGTATGAACCCAATGGGATCCGGCAAATGAGACTGAGCGAGGCAATCAGCAGCTCAACACAGGGATAACGCGAGGGCACAGTGTTAATGCTTATGTAACTGTGTGTGTCTCTGAATCTGACTGTGTGTTTATGACAGTGCCTGCATGTGTTAGCGTGCATTCAAGAGACTCTGCAAGCATGTCTACAACTGTATGCATGTATACAACTCATGAGAGCATGTTTGTGTGAAAGTCATATTTGAAGCACTATCATTAAACAAAACATGTAAATATTAACTGATTTATGAATAAATAAATCCAGTGTTAAAAATATGGAAATAAAAACTTTGACTTCAATTTCAATGTTCAACGTAAAATTAAACAGTCATCAACATTACAAGTACAGCAATGTAAGGCTTAAAATCTCCTAAATTTTGGATGATGGGCAGGACAATCTACAACAAAATCATGTCATAACATCAGGGATGCACTGAAATGAAAATTCTTGGCTGAAGCCGAATAAAATTTAAGAATTTGCCGAATACCGAACACCGAACAAGTACATTCACATTTTTGCCATTTATTACCACTGCATAAATTAAAGAGTCAAAATGTGCTTTTTACTCAGTGTTTCCCACAGGATTTGAAGAGACAAGGTGGGTGGGTCCAAGGCCTGAGAGGGTCCGGTAAAGTAAATTACATATGTCCATGTACTTTTAATGTCCACATATGTTTTATACTTTCTATGAACCTGTAGACACCTTATTTTGAAAACCGGACGTTGCCACGTGTATCCTGGCACTAAATTAATCAAGTCCGACCCAATTTGATAAATAATGTTGTACGTGGTAACATGAAGACTCCATAGCCTCTCTTCAGGTAGGACTCTCATTCTGCAATACTTGTCTTTGTAAAAGAGAAATTGACAGTATAAAGTCGCTAACCTGACTGTCAGCTCGCACTGGTCCTTTTCAGTGGATTTACCATAAAGGCTTGAATATGTGTGCACTCCAAATTTAGGTGCAGCTAGCTTAATCGCCTTCTCACAAACAAGTCACAGAAACACTCAAAGCGGGTCAGACTGTTGCCTTTTCTAAGAAGTCAGTCACAGATGGAGTGGATGTGCTAGGAGACAATTCAGCAGAACAATGTCTGCAAACAGCCTTTTACGTCTTTCTCGGACACTTTAAATGCTTCCATACTGCCGACATGTCAACGTAATTGTTCGGTAAAATTTCTTCGGCCATATCATTATTAGGGCGAACACTGAAAGTGTTTTTTTTTCTATTTTCGGACGATTATTTTCGGTGGCCGAACATTCGGTGAATCCCTAATTAACATTAGTAATATTTTATCAGTATAATAGTATAACTTTGATAGACTTACCCGAGATAAAATAGGAACACACAAGTGTATGAAAGAGCTCCCTGCACCTTCACTGAACTCATTACCACTCGAATAAGCTGTTGAAACATTAAAAAGTAGAAAAAATTACATTCTAATTAATTTAAACAATGATGAGAACCAGCATACAACTATCCACAGCTTGTGGCATTGAGTAGAAGTTTATAGAAAATTCTTGCTAATATTTGTATGTGCCAATGACTAACTCTCTTGTGGTATTTAGTGACTGAATAGCAACAGTGCAAAAGTGCAGCCTCTCTTACCAGAACAGCCAAAGGCAGAGGAATGAAGCCCATCCTCCGGGCCACTGAGTCACTGTAGTCTGTACAAGCCTACACAGTGACGGACAAGCACAGATTACAGCACTTGACAAAACTGCATTAATTAGCTGCGTAGGCTCAGTGCTGTTTATGTAAGTATATTAACGGTGATGTGAAAAAAAATACAGCTGCTTACATTCTTTTGTCGACTGCTGACAAGATCGAAGGCCAAACTGGCTCTGTATTCACTGTACACCTGAGAAAGACGGTGTATGTGAGCAAACATAAGTATTATACATGTATTAATAATAATATTTATTATTAATAATTATTAATAATGAATATCAAGTTTGGTCCTTACATCTGCTGTGATGTCATTGAATTTAGTAATGAAAGCATGTTTAATGATGTCAACAGCAACTTCAGAGGTGATGACCATAAAGACATCAGGAAACAACACCCACAGGTGGTCTGAAGGAGAAAAAGGTACAACAAACTGTGTTAAATATTACTAATATAATATATTTATACCTAATTTATTCCAGGAATGTTATGCTGGGAAGAGTGCACATGCTCAGTAATCCTTCCCTGGATATTGTCTACATTCAGCCCACAACAATACAGGTTCCAGGTACAACCACTTTACTTTTGTTATGGAAGCTTCACTAGAGCACAACAGCTGGAGCTGTTCACTGCCCACTTCTGAGATTTTCTGATCCAGGATTCAATTGTGGGGACACTTAAGGCTGGGGTCGGCCACAGTGGAGAACTAGCAAGAGACAGCTAAATTTTGAAAGTATCCATCAGAAAAAGATAAGTAAATACTGGGGATTTTGTGATTTATATATGTCTTTAACAACAGAAAGCTGTAGCTCTGCTAGTATTAGCACATCAGTGTTACAATTTCAGCTGACATGCCACGTCTGTCATCCACTGTGACTCGCTTTGAGGCTGTCAGAAGGAGCTGACTGGTTTCAGAGGGCTTGGCGTACAGAAACGCCCAGCTGTCATCCCTCACTCTACTCTGTTGCATTCACTGAGGTTGGTAGCAGAGAAACATCCCCACGGTGTTGCATTGGGGTCAAACAAATCAGCAAGAAAGGAGCTGCTCAGCAGCTTTTTATCATGACAAGCAGTGACCATGTCAAAAATTTTGAAATAGACAAACTAAGGTGAACTAACCTGGGGAAGCTCGACATCTGTTTGCAGTTTGTTTGCAGTTTGAGAAAAAACAGGTAATTACCTGGGTTCCATGCGAACTGCTCCATGTTCCTGAGACACACGATGAGCAGGAGAACGTAGCTGGTGAACCTTTCCTTGATATCTGCAGGATAAAATAAACACATTTGTGATTACAATCACTTAAAACTTGGTTAAGAAGCATCAACATTTAAGATATAAAAGTGGGAAAGTTGCTTTCTCCCACACGTGGTATCCTCATACTGCAGTTCCGTGATTAAGGAGGTGCTGTTTAAGGTGTGAAAGAGTTTTAAATGAGTCAGATCTGTCAGTTTCGCTGCACGGAGGTGCTATAACAAAAGTCTGAAATAAATCACTGTTCAGCATGTCACAGTTACAGTGGCTTTTGGTCTTATAACAGCACTGCATGCTATAGACATCCATCGACAAGAATTTAAGGACAGTACTTTAAATGTTCAGGACGGCATCGTCTGTGCTGATATAGGGCTGGGCACTATGGGCAAAAAATGTTAGCACAATAAAAAAAAAATCCATGTCAGTCGATAAAAGTCAAATCGTTATTTCTTTCAACTTTAAAGTCAAGATTTTTGCTCCTGGGTGAAAGTTGAAGAAACTAAACTAGGTTTTAAACTATGCTTTATGTTCAGAACAAGACAAACAGTTGATACCAAACGCTGGATTACTAAACAAATCTGAGGTAGGGAATTCAAATCAATTATGATAAAATCTTTAATCAACAAATATGCATGAGTAAAATCAAGTACAATGCTTTTTCAGTTCCTTTTCCTTATCAAAATAAATAGCTTAATGGAAAATAAGTGCTAATTCATTTGTCATTCAAATTAATTAAAGAGGTGGTATTTGGCTTTTTCCCTCTCCTTTATTGAGTTATATACCTTTTTTGTGTATGTAACAGGTTTGCAAAGTGAAAAAGCCCAAGGTACAGCCCAAAGGAAATTCCCATCTCCCACAGAAAGCACTGCTCTGAACAGCTCGTTTGTAGTCCAGACCTTCACTTCCTTTACTTGTGACATCACAATGAAAACGCGTCATAAAGCCTGCCAAGCAGCTAGCTAGTCTGAGCGGAGGCCCTTTGGCTCGACTCGCCTTTGTTTGGTTTTCCATTGCAGAAATGTTGTACCTGTACCTGCTTCCAGGTACTTTTTTTTCGTATCACCTCACCTCCATCGAGGTGCCAAGCGAGTTGAAGGATACTAAAATGTAACTGCTGATTAGTCAGAGAGAATATTCACTATTCACTGCATCATCATTGCATGCACAAGACAGAGGCCAGCAACAGGAAGTTTTATAATTTACAGTTTTCGCATGGAATTTTATCACTCAATCCACTTCTGAGAAGTTTTGAGGTAAGAAATCAGCTGTGTAGATTTCGAATATTGACAGTTTTATGAGAAGTGATGGCAGAACAAAAATGTGCTTGAGTTGAGGAGCTCCACAAGTGGCTACGTGGGGATGCCTGTGCCAACCCGTGGGAGGAGCGTGTGAGGCCGGCCAGCTGTCCGCTGACAGAGCCCTCTGCTCCCGCCATCACACAGACCACTGCAGCAACAACGGCAGAGGAAAACACAGCTGGAAGGTTTTCATACCGCTTATCTGTCTTTACATTCTCAGGAATGTTGAAACGTTTTAACTTAAAAAAGAGAAAGCTGTGTGGATCGCTGGTGTGTTTGTCGCATTGAACATTACGTCGCGGCAGTTGTGTGTGGCGTCGCTATTCACACAAGCTACATACTATCTCTGGGTACTATCTGCAATGGAAAACGGAGCAGGGCCAGTAGAGTCAAGTCTATCGGTTTGCGCTGTGGTAGCATTTTTTGGCAAGGCAGCACAGTTTGTCAGAACACCGGCAACAGTTCAACATTTAGTCCTAAAAGACGATGCAACTCCGACTGTGTTTGGGCCTGGAAATTCTCAATCACAACCTGTAAGTATGTTTTATTGGTTGTGAATTATATTTAAAATAAACGCGGCAATCTAATCTAAATCTGTTCAAGTGCAGAGTTGTAAACGTTGGCTAACACAGCTAAAGTTAACTATAATGCCAATGTTACACCTGATGTGAAAGCTACTGAGCAAACGTTCAAATTGTTTGGCCAATTTTTATGTAAAATTGAGTTGAAATATGGTGATTTTTGTAGTGGTTTATTGTAAGATGTGGACCAATGATGTTATGGACTTGTGAGTAACTTATACCATCTGCTAGGTTACGGTCGCAGTCTGAAGCGACTTTTGATTTGGATCACACTACCTTGTCTCTTACGACCCGCCCTTCTCTGCTTCTGATTGGCTAGTAGTCCTTACCTGGGAACTGCGCATGTGCAACTGACAACAAAGATTTTTTACAAGTAAGATGCATCACTCTGTAGCTTAAGAGTGGAGTGTACAACACATAGGGTGAAAAGAGGAGCTGCAGCAAAGTGCAGTATGAGAAAAATATGGTGTTTTTTGAAAATTAAACCATGTAAACCAGTTCTGGCACAACCCCTAATTAAGATTTTGAACCTGAAAATGAGCATAATACTACCTCTTCAAATCAAACATTTGTTTTATTGTTATTGAGAAAACTTTTATTGCAAAAATGATCATTACTGTTTTATTACCCAGCCCTATGCTGATAATAATACACTAATAAGGACCATGCACAGCCTGATAAACAGGAAATCTACCAAGATGTGAGTGAACAGTGGGAGTAAAATGGCAGCTGATAAAGGCTGTTGTCTTCAGCTGTCAACAGAATACAATTAGAGTTACTAAGGGAATCAAAAAGGATGTATTTGTATTTAATGTATTTATATACATCTGTATTCAGACTATCAAAGCCACATGCACAGTAGGGTTGGACGATGTCTACATTGAAACATCGGGATGGACGATGGCATTTACTATCGGCCCAACCCTTATGGACAGATTCGTAAAAGGGTCGTATGTAATTTTACTTAAGTTGTTGCTTGTTTTGAATGTTTTTTCATTCCAGTTTGATGCTTAACATTTGACTAAAAATCAATCAGTCATGTTGAATGATAGATGTCAATTGTAAATAAAAAACATCCAACTGAAACTGACAAAAGGCGTATATTTCATCTACATCACTCACTTTAAAGTAGCTTTTTGCAACAAGAAACAGTTTGAGGTCAGCAAAAATTGTTGGCCTAGTACCAGGGTGCTGCTACTACTGCATTTGTGTAATGTTGACCAACAATGGAACTGACCATCATTGAAAGATATTCCTGATAAGTGTATCAGCAAAAGGCTCTAAGTATAAAGTGTATATACATCTATTACTCGTGTGTAAGTGTTGTCACAATAACTTACGTCTGACATCAGACTGAAAAATTACTTAATCGATTATGCACAGTTTTCCCTTTTCTAGCTGTAGCGGTAAAGAGCAGGAAGCATGGAGAAAATGATTATTGCAGATTTGATCTGTGAGACATTCAGTCTTATAGTATAAGAAGTATTACATTTTTTGATAGTAAATAAATTCTATGCAGACTGACAACATCACATAAGAAGCTAATTACATTAGAGTATACAAGTATGTTTTTGGTCCCCTGTTGTTTTTATTAATTCAGATTATGCATTAAATGTGTGATGTCTGAGGTGAATATCTTACCGCTGTTCGACATTTGGAATAAGTTGTTCTTTCCAAATTTCTTGAACACACTTCCTTTGATCTCCACAAACTGTATTTGAGAGAAGAACAAAAAGAAATGCAGTAAGCAGTATTTAAGCTCTACAAAATACAACACAAACTATCATGTTGCAGCTGCAACAGTAATGTTTCATCATCAGCATGCCAAGTTAAATATTTCTGGGACACATCTGCATAAAAATTATTTAAGTAAAATGCAGCTTGTGAGCAAGTGTGCATATATTTTATTAGTGGAGTGTAGCTGCCTAAACAAGCACATCAGGCAGATTGTTGTATACTATAATATATTTGTTTGCATAAACATGCAATCTGTATGTGTGAGTGTGCACTGACGTTGTTGGACATCATGATGGTGAGCAGGGACTTGTTGTGTGAGTTGAAGGCGACGTTGAGGGTGGAAGCTTGGACCATGATGAGGATGGCATGGAGGACTGACAAACAGCTGCTCAGGAAAACAACAGATTTAAAAAGCATTTTAGCACTAACTACCCTTTATTCAAACTACAAACAACACATCTTAATAGGTAGACAGGCCACCTTCCACTGAAATTAATGCCTGAAAACAACTCAGCTCATTCACTAAAGGTCATGCTGTAATATGAAATGCTCAGAATGTACAGTAAAAGTAATTTAAATCTAAGATCAATATAATAGTAAAATGTCAACAGTCAATCAAAAATGGAATGCAAAGACTTATAAGCTCAAGAAAACAACACACAAATACACAATAATGCACTGAACTCAGTTGGTTCAGGTATTTTTGTCCAGCCCTATTGAAAAATGCATACCAGTACATTTTTTGCCTTTTCTTATCTCCATATGTTGGAAGAAAATCAAAACAAATTTCATTCTGGTGTCTTTCAGCCAGTCAAACTTCATGTTACGACGTTAGGTAACTTATCTTTTTCAGTCATCACACAGAGCTCAACAATCTCACCACAAAATAGGAACTAATATAATATGGGACTAACTGTATAGTATCTGTAACACTGAGAAGTCAGAAACAGGAAAGAGACACCCAATGACAATCACTCATCAAAATTCAAATCAGCTTATCAAGACTTAAGACATCCATATTTCTGCTGTGGCTCTGAACAAGAAGGATACAGACATAAAAAACGGCCATGATGAAGTGAGGAATGACTCCTATATTATCTCTTTTCCGTTCTTTGGGTTCTGTGGCTGTCCAGTAGAGAGCATCCAGGGTGTCTTGACCAAAGGACGAAAAGAGGCGGTCAGCCACCTTGCAGAGGAATGACAAGACAAGATCATAATTTAATTAATGGAATTCAACCAGAAGTTTGATTAATTCACTCAATCACTCTTCATAACAACCAAAATCACATAATATCCAATAAACATGGATTCCAGCCACATGAGTCTGACATGTATTGCACCTGTAACTTGTTCTTGGCCTTGTGTGTCAGAAACACAGTAAATCATCATACTTCCACTGCAAACATCACATCAAGAGTTTCCTAGAAATTATGGGTAATTCCCAGGTTTTGGAAACTCTTTATCCCCATTTTGCAACCTTACCACTGATACAGTAGAGATCATTCTGTAACTAAAGGACAAAACTTTGACATTCTTGTCATGTGCAATGCACTAAACCTGGCTCACTACACTGTAAGAAAGTGATTACAGAAGTTTTTGTATTTCCATACCACAGTATCCACACAGTATGCAAAAAAACACTGGAGATACACAGAATCGTAAAAAACTATGAATCTGCGTAATGGTTTGAATCCTTCATGTTTCAGAATATAAACAGTCATTTTACAACCAAAATGTCACATGTGTGTCTATAAAATATGAGTTACCTCCAACATGTTGTAGATGAGGTATAGTTTGATGACAGACTGTCCTCTGATCAGGTGGTACATCATGGAGTAATCGACGTAATGCATCATGGAGAAGCACAGCACCAGGATCAGGCCCTTCAGCATGTCACATACCTGTGCTGGCTGCAGCAGTCGAGACCCGCTGACCACACACACAGAGAAAGATCAATTTATAACATCTGTATTGAAAATAGAAACACATTTCACCAACCTATCCGAACATTTTCATATATTTTAACACATACTTGTATACTGCACTATCTCAGCATACAAGTTTTGTATCAAATGTTAAGCATCACATGTAGTTTTGTATATGCCTAACATGCACAAACAATAAACCTAATTATATTGCCTCAGTCAACAATTAAATGTTTGTAACCACACATAATGTATGTGTATGCTGATGAACATACATTTTTAGCACATAGAAGTATGACAATGACATTACAGCATTGACACACATTTGCATAGTTGATACAGAGATCTACTGGTAGAGAGTGAAGAGGGAGCAGCCCCTTGATTCATTACAATACCAGATAATATTACTGACTAGTTATAGAGGCTGAAAGATCTCTGCTTTTCCTACTATTCAAGGACACAATAGGACAACACCTAGGGATAAATAATTCATTTCTGTTCAAAATGAGATTTCCCACATAAAGGAAATGGCAACAAGTAGTGATAACACAAATATCACAATGTGAAATATTAAAGTCAGTATCTCCTTTATACTAAATGTAATCTCATTCATAAAATGTATCTCCTTTTAATATGCTTCTGCTCTGTGCTTCTGCTCTTGTGAGATTAAATCTGTGTTGTCCTTATCTACCAAACAGACAACGGTGCGCCAACAAAAACTCATATGAGTATCTATCTTTATGGAAATATTTATATTTTTGTTACCAAAAAGGGTGCAGCATTTTGGACAGAAATGTTTGAAATGGTGTTGGGTGAACAAAATAACTGTAAGAAAACACACATGCTAAGCTTTCACATACTGCAAAAACAGCAACACATGTCTTTTAGTGGCTAATAAGGCGTTTCAAACATGTGCATCTTTCATAATGAATAGCAACGGTTGGCAATGGCAGCTTGGGAGCGTGGAGGGCTGACAAATCCATAGGGTCCGTTATTCAGTATTTACTATAACAGGGATAACTGGGAAAAGCCAGAGAGAGAGATTAACTTTAAGACTCCCTGCATATTTGACATGTCAGCTGTGTGACTGTTCTAGATGTCTGCAAACACCACTAACTACAGCCAGAGAAATATGTACTACATACCACGCATCTTCTTTCTGATCATAAAGCCCAACTTCAATTTTTACTAACATTATTGTTTCAAACACAATACAGACAAATTACACTGTTTTGCTGTTGTTTTTTTTATTTGACCATGGACATTGCTCTTAATAACAGCCACCTCTATTGCCTAAAGTCAACTGTCCTACATGTACCACTTCACAGTTTTCCACTAAATCACTATAAATAACAAAGACTAATACAACTCCAACTACTAACAGCCATCATTACCTTAATTAATTTTAGCGGCAGTCATTTAATCTTGCCTCACAAGAACAGGTTTCTCCTCGCACTTTTTTAAAACATGGGAGAGAAAAAAAATAATAGGATGGAAATAGTGTACGGCTGGAAGGTGTAGGGATTTTAACTATTGATTAGGAGCCTCCTAATCAATAGTTAAAATCTCTAAAGAGAGGGGGGGGAAGGGGCCTGAGTTATACAGCTTATTAACAATTTCCTGGAAATACAGGTGAAGTGACATATCTGTAAATATTATATAAATATGATGATAAAAATATGATAGCACAAAAATGGGTTCCTATCTATTATAAGGAAGGTGTCCTAATGATATTAAAGATTGCTCGTGGTTTGTTTTCTTGATGCTGTGGCTCCATCCAATGGTCAAATAGAGGCATAAGTCAAAAATAACAACTTCTACAACATCTGTTTCTGAATTTGTGTTTTTTTCCCCTTGATGTAAAGTTTTTTGTTCAAGTGTTCAATGTGCAATAATTTACAATAGATAAATGTTTAATGTACTAGGATAGGGTGTACTGTAGCAGAGGATAAAGGAGTGAGGTAAGAAAGAAAGATTGCAACAGAATCAAAAATAAGAGTATTTAAACTGCTGCAGAACAAATACTGAACAAGAAATCAGGAGGGGGAAAAAAGAGTAAAATCAGATATAAAAGATACTAGGGCAAAATATTTAATTTACAACATAACAGGGGAGCAGAAAATCTTGGAACCGATATTTGACACTCTCCTTGATAAATGGCTTAAAAAATCTAAACTGTTGCTGGTTAATTTTCTGGCAATCGTCTAATTGAATAATAAACTAATCTCTTTTAGTTCTAATCAACAATATTACACTTCTCTTAAAAGCATGCGTTGGTTAACAGTAGCTTTTGGTATTCAGGTGGTTAAAGGTGCTAATGAATCTTATCCCCAACGTGTGCTAAACATTTGGCTCTCTGGAGGAAAAGTCTGTTGCAGCCGGCTGCTAGTGTAGCCTGTACAAAGCAGCCTTCACTGTCTCTCTTCTACAAGCATTATCTCCAAAACACAAGTGAATATTATGTATGTTTGAGTACAGTCAGCTATGTGCTGCATTCTAAGCAGTCATCACTAAGTGCCAAGCATACTGCATTAGCTTGACAGTAGGCAGTAAGACTGCACCAGAAAAAGAGGAGAAAGCCTGATTTCTTATACTAAACCGTGTTAAAGAAGCAAACCTGTGACCAAAAAGAAGCTGTTCTGCTTTTGTGGAGCAGCTTGGGGGTTTCTGTGCAGGGAAGGTGAAGTAGTTTTGTTACCTTCCTCAACCACAACCGCCGACAGATGCCCTTAAACAAGACAAATAAGCCCCAAACTGTTCCAGAGGAGCTGTACAGTACGCAGTTTAAGCATGTGCAGCTGTATCACTGACAAGCAACATGGTGATGAGAATGAACATGCACTCTCAGCAAACCTTCCCTGGATGAGTTTGAAAAAATATGGATAAAAAAATCCCCAGACTTATGAGGAACGAACATGGCTGCTGTGGTTTGGAGAACATGACGTGAGGTGCCGAGCTGTATATTAACAGACATAATGGAGATGAAGAGAAACTGGTGAATGGATGTGGAGGCCAGTTTAGGACAGTGATCAGATTTATGAAGCCATGATAGGTTTTAGGGAGCGTACCTGCTTCTTCTGCAGTAGGGGCATGTGTGCGCCCTGCAGGGGGAAGGAAGGCAAGGGGAGAATCAGACAGAGGGGGAGGTAGGCAGGAGGACAGGCAGTGTCCATCAGGGAGGTTAGAGTAAATACCGTGTGCCTTGTAGCTGTACATTTACTGCACTGCTTTTCAATTTCGATGTTCCATACTTTTTATTTTCTCTAAAAAGCTGTTAATGAAAACATATTTATACAGCAGAAGACAACTCCCCCCAACACAGTGTATCACAACATGTGAATTGCCAGTTGGATAAAAGCTGCACTGAGTGTTGTTTTCCCTCTTTTTCCAGACTGTACAAACCACAACTTTATCAAGACCTACAAAAAACTGTCAAATTCAATTCCAGACCTGTGTAATAGTACATAGTATAATATAGATAGGGCTTTCATGTAGACAAAAAGATGGCAACATAATCCTGGTAAAAGGCAGACCATTAATTAGACAAACCTGGTGCAATAAGTGATGGTGACAGAAACCTTTACCAGAATGTTTTGAAGGCCTATATTTGCTCCATGTGGAAGAAGGAAAAGAGCTGCTATGCTCAAAACTATTGCTCTTATTGGGAAATACACAAACAGTCACCAGATCTCAAACCAGTTTCACACCTGTTTAGACCACATGTAAGAAAATGCTCTTCACCACCATGTCCATGACACCATATGATATAATATAAACTTCCACCTTCAGATCTATTTAGTGATGTCTGTAACTGTCTCTGCTACTATACAGTATGTGTAGAGAGAAACAACGCAAACATTTCTGGCAAGTCCTTTTCGTGCATGGTTTAGTTAGTGACTTTTTGTTAAAAGAAGTCTGTTTAAAAGCAAGAAACCAAAAAGGAAGATGGTAATTACTGCATAATTTTAAAATAAACCATGCTCATCTACCAAGCTGAACTATTTGTCACAACTTTTTGAGTCATATGTATGCATTTATTTGTGTCTGTACCTCTATAATTATATGCTGTTACACATTCAGTTATCTATGCTTGTGTCATTTCAAACATATTCTATTCACAGGTAAATACTCCCAAACCCTTACTCAAGTTGGTCATTTACAGGCTGGCACTGTAGTCTGCACGAGGCAAACAACGTGAGAAATTTTGATGTGACCTCAACTTTACCATTCTCACGCATTTTTTCCAAATGTTGAAATAAATAAAATTCTTTTGTTCCAATAATCTGACAAAAAAATCTTGAAAATCTATGTTTCTTTTCTTATGTAGGTATATTTATATGTTGTTTTTTAATGTTTATAGGTAGGAGAGTGTGTGTTTAGGCCTGACCTGAAGCCACAGCATGGCAGAGTGAGGAGGCGGAGGATGGCCAGCAGCACCCTAAGGGGCAGAAGAGTGAAGACGTACAGGAAGGCATCCACACACAGGAAGAAGCCAAAGGTCATCAGCTGCAAAAGTCACATGGCAACACCTCCAAGTCAACAACTGTTAGCGTGAACAATATGCACTAAGTAAAACAATGATCATATGTGGGAAAAACACTAGGTAGCCTACAGACACATTTACTAATCATGTTGAAAGATAAATAAGTATTTCTCTGTGTCAAACAAGGACAAGTACAACAAATTAAAATAATATGAAGAAATGCAAGTGCATCAGCTGGAGGGATTCACAACAGTTTCTTAACATCCAAATAATTATTTGTAGCTGAAAAACATGTCTTATTTTTTGATTAAAACACGACACAAAAAAAGACTAGAGACTAAATCCAATGATGCAACAGACACATACCTTTATGGTGTCCCACATTTGAATAGCCATCGCCATGTAATTTTAAAAGGAACATGTTACGTGAAGTGTATTTATGCCAGCTGATGTCTTCTGACTCTTACAACATGAAGGCACTGAGGTATGTTTGTGAAGCTAGTGGGAGGGTTTGTCTCTCATTGGTGGATTCTGTGTAACTTTTCTTGGGGCCTTGTCAGGTGTGGGTGATGTTGGTTAGTCTGCTCTACATAGTAAAATCATTGAGGTTAGGGTTACTTTTTATGTTTACACACATTTCTCTGTTGCCCCCAAGGAAAAACCAAGCCAGTAAGAGCTATGTAAGTCTGGGCTCACTTGTCTGGATATATTCCTGTAGAGAGAGAGTCTATTCAACACTAAACACAATAAACAAAGATCTTAGCATTACATGCAAACATAGAGGATTCCCTCAATGGCCTAATTGTGTGATGGATATAACTGTAATTTTATAACTTGGGTCAGTCTTTTTATCAGGCTCTAACTTGTGTTTTTCAGTACATGGATATATTGGTTATTACCAGTTATCACTGTGAAGTACAGTATGTGATATTCCTAGAAAGAGGTAGCACACAGTTAAGATGAATCTTGATGAATGTTGAATGTTTCAACATTGCCACCTGGTGGCTCGTGGGAAGAAATACAAAAATATGCTGTTGTCAGTGAGACACATGGCAAAAAAAAAGTTTTTATATAACACTGTTTAACATACATCACATATTAGTGCAAAATTGTTAAAGTGCGTGTATGCACAAGTGTTTGTGTGAGAATGCAACCAATGATTATTTTCATTATTTAGTCTTTCCATTATTCTTTTTAAAATACATGACTGTAATGCAATCAGCCAAAATTAATCTGACCAACCACTAATAAAAAATGAGAAGTTCAATTTATAATGATATTAAATGGAGAAAGCAAGATGGTTTTATCTTCATTTGTGAAGCTCTAACCAACAAATTTTTGGTATTTTAAACTTGATAAATGACAAAGCCTGGAGTTGATAAATTTGTCAAAAAACAGTTCAGCATTATTGCAAAACATGTAGTGGGATGATCAGGTTTAGCACTGACTTAGGCTGACTGTGAGCTGTAAACATGACTTTGCCTTCTGTGTGCTTCTGGGAAAGACAGCAGACAGATGGAGATAAATGGAGAAAGAGGGCAGTTGCGTTCAGGACTTTTATTATACAGTACCTTCTCCAGCTCCTTGGGAATACGCATGCATGTGTAAACTCTCTCTCTGCGCTCGGTGTACTTTGCCTCATTGTGCTCCAGGAAGTAACCTCTGGTGAGCTCTGCAGCAATGAAGCGCGTCAACGACGGATCTGGAACAACATTAGAGCACCAGTGTTACCACCAAGTCCATTGTGTGCGACAGTTACAATCACAGCTATCAACACAATGAGAGCGCCAACCTTTTGAGTGTTGCAGTGAATGAGAAGGAAACTTCTCTGAATGGAGAAAACAGTGGGTTTAATATTCTTAACTCACAGTTTGATTCAATGCACCATGAATCTGTCTGCATGCAAAATGTTCTTTGTGATGTACAGTTTTTAGGTTTGTAGGTTTTTTATGGCTGACATGACTCTTTATATACTCTTTATATAAAATAAAGTGATGTTTTGTCCAAAACTCAAAAGATATTCAGTTTTGTATTATAGGAGACCAGCAAATCACATTTGAGAAGAAGCTGCCTTGTAACATTTTACATATTAGAAGAACAATTGAAAGTGAAAAACTGACAGAATTAATATTTTAAAAATAAATTTAAAAGCATTAGACTCTTAAAATTAAAAGAGAGTGATATCTCTTGTTATGAACTAGGTTAATAAATGCAAAAAATACAGGGTTGGTTTTGTTCAATTTTCTCAGTCTGACTTCATCTTAAATGCCCACATACTATCTTTTTTTCTTTCCACTTGAATTAATGCTGTGAGAACCCATCAAACATGTCATGCTTCATAAAGTAAAGACAAAAACGAATTCAGTGTACATTAAATATTACATTAACGAATAGTAAATGTAGCACTCTCAAGTGCAAATTTGCATTTTATCTAAGATGTTGTCTTTTAGTATTTGTACTTTGCAATGTCAAATATTTATTCAGTAGTGTTTAAGATCTATCTTTTATTTGTACTTAACAAGATAAAATCACAGTTTGCAGGGTCAAATCCACTGGAGTGTGCTCGGCCCACAATATAGTTTCAGGTATATTTCCACTGAAAAAATTTAATCGTACTTTATTTTGATAGCTGTTACCAAACATGATACCTCCAGAGTCACAAATGTTAATATTTTGGTGTATCTGAATCTGTGAACCATCAGTTTTTGTGACGTTAACTACATGAAAAAGACCAAAGGGTCAACCAGATATTTAAAGTTAAGCTACATCTAATTTTCAGTATCTGCCAATCATTGTCTCGTTTAACTGATTATCCATTTTGTCCATAAAATGATAAAAAGATAATCTTCCTATTGCTCACATTGGAGATGCTGGAACCAGCATGGTTGACATTTTTACTTCATAACTATCAAAATTGGTGAGCCCTCTGTATCTGTAAGCCCTCTGTAAGTGTCACATTTAGTCTTTACACCTATCAGAACTGGTAACCCTGTCGTAATACTATTGAGGCACCATTTTTGGTGATAAAACACATTTGCAGTTACAATCCATCATTCAGGGTCACAGAACTTGGTATAACCCCTTAAAAGCATGATTGATTTATGGTCACCCTGAGGTGAAAACACTGTGGTTAGATACTGAAACAGATAATATATTTACTGCTCACTGAACTGTCTAACTTTGTGAGGCTACAGGCGCTGTTTATGCAGCCACCACAAACTTAGACATTAGCACCGCAGCTATACTGTGAGGGAGAAGATCCAGAAGTAGTTTCAAAATATTACTCTATTGTGTAACGTTAGAGAGCCGTTTTTACAAGCAGACAGTTTATTATTAGCTAGCTGTTAGTTAATCAAGCTAACACCGACTGTGAAGCTGAACAACCAGCGATGACAGCTCTTACTCAGCGCTTACGTACGTCTGACTTACTTAGATATTTAGAAAATCCCTGTTATCGTTAAAATATTACATTAATGGAGTCACTACACTGCGAACGTACACAGTCAGCAAACTAAAACAATGCACTTAAGTTAAGAAGTCTAACGTTAATTAGCTCTAACGGTAACTTAGTTACGTCAGTAGCGGGAACCCGACGTTTACCTGCTGGGTGCTCCAATTGCTCCCTCCTGACAGCACTTATGTCGTAAAATCCCAACGTTTCTGGCAGTTCTGCGGTGAGACCGATTTTACCCGACTTGTGCAAATCCTCCCACGGTCGTTTCTGTCTTTTCTTTAGCTCTATTTCTGTTTCTTTCTCCTCTGACAGCTCGGTCCCCGACAAGTCCGCCATCTTTACTTTGACTGCTGCCGCCGCGTCGCCCCGTGCAACGTCATCTCGCTGTGGGTTAACAAACAACGTCACAGTGGTGAACGGCCACAGTCCGACACAAGGTTTTTTTTGTTGTTGTTGAAAACTTGTGGTACTTGGCACCCTACAAGATAACACAAATTTGAGTTTTAGTTTTTATTTATTTATTTTAACTTTTTTGGCTAAATTTCATAATTTCATAAAGCCACATTTACAGGTATTCAAAAGGAGGCTAGATTATTTTATATACATTTAAAGGCAGTGAAAATTATCAAGATTTAGGTATTTTGTAGGTACTAGCCTATTTTCTTTTAAATAGGAAGATAAGAGATATTGCCAGCCTTAACTAATTTTTGCAAAGAGCTGATGAAAAATAAACTTAGCATGCATGATATATGCAAATAACATTATTCTTAGTTATATTTTCATAGTTATTTATAAATGTCCCTGGAATTTTTTTCAATATTAAAGACATGCTGTATATTATTTCTGTTATTATTCTAAAATACTACAACAACAATAACAACTATGATAATAATAAAACTTAAGAAAATAAACGTATCTGGGGGAAAAATTGCAATCATTGAATAATTGAAAACGTTGTTGCAGTATCCAATATTTTCCACTTGGTGCCGCCAAAGTTCCATCAAATCGTCCTGGATTTAAAGTTTACCCAACAACAGTGCTGAGGCCTGTTCATACTGAGTTATCTGGAAAAGTTTGCTGAGTATCACACAAAGTCCAGGTTCATGTTCCAAGTTTTACTTAGAAAAAATATTCAGGTAACCACAAGCTTGAAACAACCCACTAAATGTTAAAATTTGAATCAAGAAATAACACAAGGATGATAAAGGTATGGTATATCAAATCAATGTTGTTTAAATAATTTTGCACAATTTATTATTAGCAGTGGTGGAGAAAGTTCCATAACATTTACTTGAGTAAAAAATACTAATACTTCACTTTTAAAAATTATCTGGTTAAAGTCCTGCATTGAAAATGGTTCTTAAGTAAAAGTATGCAAGTATTACAGGTAACATGCCTGTGTTTGTTATTATATCATTATATTAGTATTAGTCATGCATTAATGAAAAAGCAAGATTTTACTGTTGTAGTTGGTTAAAGTGGAGTTAAACGATTCTTTTCAATATGGATCAATTTGCTGAATATTTTTCTATTAATGATTGGTTGGTTTGTAAAAATTCTGAAGTTAGTCAGAAATGTCATCACAATTATCCAGAGTTCAAAGTGACACAACTGATTACCTAGCTTAAATGTTAACGTTGAATATCTTCAAAAACAAAAGGAAAGACAACCAACCTGCTTATGAATTGTCCTTACATTTTGGGCCAGTCCAGTGCGTCAGTGTCCTACAGGAATCTTAAGGCCATAACTGCAGTGGAGACAGGCTAGACATTAAAGAAAAATGGAGATACACCACTAGATATCATTTTGACCTCCTCATCACATCCCATGACTTATTTTGTGACGTTGAGATGAAGTATATGAAACAAAGTGGTGAATTAGTGTTTGAATACTAGAGCGTGTTTGTGATGATGCTCATATTTAAAACACGACCTGTCTTGCGGCTGCATCGCATTCTGATCTATCTCTGTCTTATCTCTGTTTTTTTATTTTGAGAAACGCCAAAAACATGAAGTTTAGGTGATGCGATTAAGACTTCATCACAGATGCAGGGAATATTTAGACATTATTTCTAATGATGTTATCACTGGTTAAAGTCAGTTTTAAAGTTAGATTTTTGTCTTTTAAGATGTAGCTAAACAAACTGGAAAACCAAAAGGATCAGTCAAATCCACTACTCGTGAGAGTAAATATCCCCACAAACAGATGCTACGTGCACACACGATGCATGTAACCAAACCAAATTCAACTCCTTTGTAAGCACGGTTTATTGGCACACATAATGGTAAAGCATACATACCAGACATCAGATATGACACTGAACACCTCTGCTATATAATGTACAAATGGTGTCTAATAATACTAGCCTCAAACATATTTAGAAATGTGTTAGCTTCCTTACAAATGCACAAATAAATACCCATAAGATCCAATTGTATAAAGACATCTGTTGTTGTCTTCTTGCCCATTTTCAAACAAAAGAGATCAGGGATATAATATCAATCCGTTTAAAGATTAAAGAACAATTGTGAACACAAAAACAGGGATCTCAAACCATTTCTGTGGGGTGGATGGGATTTTATCTGTGTGTTGTTTTCAAAATGTAAAATTGTTTTTCTTCCTGTGTCACAGAATGTACAAGAAATTTGATTATATGAATATGTGGTTTGTTAACTGTGGCTTTGGTTCTAAGCTAAGAGGACAGGAAACATTAGAGAGTTAGAGGCAAACCAGCATCCATCCAAACCACCCTACAGAAATATGAACCTCCTGTACAAAACAAAACAGCTGCCATATCCAAACTAGTTTCAGTGGCTGATTTACAGTGGACAAAATAGATTCCACCTCTATTTACAGAGCTACAAACCTTGTAACAGTGTTCCCAAACTGATGAACCCAAAAGGAAAAGCAGACTGATGTACTGAAGTACATATACCAAACAAAATAAAAATCCTAAAAAATCATGCAGGAAAGGGCTTTAGTATCAGTTTGGGAGTAGGTCGTTAAAGGGAAAGAAGTCCAATTTTTCGAGGAGGGAAGAAAAAGAAAATCAACATTAATGCATCAATGCATGTCGGCAAAGTTCACATACTGATCGGCAAAATTACAACGTGATTGCAAAGGATTCTGAGAGAAGCAAAAATACCAATAGACTACGAACACAATCAAACTGGTTTGCATGAAATCACAATCTGTGAGACCGCAGTAATGTGGAAAAACAATCCTAGGACACGATTTACCCTCGTTTGAAAGGAGTCCACAGCGGTAGAGAACTTTTATTTCCCCTTAATTGGAAATGGAAATAAACAGCAACAGCAGAAAAAACCAACAGCCAACTGAATTTCCAATAAAAATGCAATTGCCTCAAACAATGTTCTTATTTGTCAATGTGATAAGATGCTTCCATTGGCTTTGTTGGCTGTTAAAAAACACCTTGCCTTCTCACCGTTGAGCTTGCCATTTTTTGAGACATTTTGTTTGTTGTTTTTATTCTATTTTTCCCCCACTGTCAGCATGATGACTTGCGACCTGCAGGTCAACCAATCACAGCTGTAGTATTCCACTAGACGAGAGGTTTGTATCTGAGGGCACAAGGAGGAGAATTTGATCTGCAATTTTCCACTGCATTCTTGAAAAAAATGCAGACACCTTACTATTTTTACATTATAGTTGCATACGACCGGTATGCATCTGATGTCTTTGACATGTGGATATTGCTGTGCAATGCTGGCAGTTCTCAGTGTTCTCCAAGATGTTACAGTGATTCAGAGAAGAAGAAAATATCCAGAACGGACATATTTTGGCTGGACATGCCAGTGGTGAGTTTGCAGACAGGGGTACAATGTTATGAGGCGTAGAAGCACTGCCCTCAGGGGAAGGGGATAGGTTAAAAAGTCCAGTCCACATGGAGTCAAGGATCTGTTGTTTTCTTCTTCTTTTGTTTTACTGTGAGGGCTGGGGCGCTGTGCTCTCGGGCTTGCTGTCCTGGGCGGCAGGGGGTTTGCTGCTCCAGGGGCCATTGTTCCCCAGAGCCGGGGAGCTGTTGAAGTCGTCCTCGTCATCCAGGCCGTTGGTGGCGTCGTACTGTGTGTTCTCCAGACGAGTGATCAGACGCTCATCCTCGTCCCCGAATTCGCCACCCATCAGGGTCGGCTCGCCCACCACCATCACGTCCTGCAGAGAGGCAGAGACAGGGAGAGCAAATTTACAAATTGAAAAGGTAATTACGCCACATATTCAAGCTGTATCTGTTTTTGTTACAGTTGTCTTACTTAAAGACATACTTTTTATTCACATAGTATTTTTCAGGGATAGAGCCAAGCAACCTATTCCACCATATATATTTAGTTTATCCAATGCATTGAAAACAATGCACTATTATTGTGTGTGTAAATATAAAGTT
The DNA here is from genome assembly GCA_029875015.1 of Lepomis gibbosus. Taxonomy (NCBI): domain Eukaryota; kingdom Metazoa; phylum Chordata; class Actinopteri; order Centrarchiformes; family Centrarchidae; genus Lepomis; species Lepomis gibbosus. Next base: position 31,537 of record JAPMOB010251585.1, read on the forward strand.
AACACTACATTTAGCCCTCTCCATCATGTTTTAAAATTAATTTTGTTTTGTTTTGTTGTTAAGCAGGCTACATAAAGGAGATGGAGACACTATGGACAAAACAAATAATAAACAGAATACATACATATTTACCCCTTTTTCTTCTTGAATTTGTTTGATTGTTTCTTTTCTTAAACCACTTTTTATCTTAACCGTTATATATTTTATAAAAACGCTTAAGCTTAACTCAGGTTTTAAAACTAGTATACACATATAATAAATTCTTCCACAGCCACACTTGATGTGTTTTTAGTTTTGTGCAGGACCATCCATATTTAGCCTCGGGGTGATTCAAAATTAACATGCTAAAGTGAGTGAGAAATCACCAGAGAAGATATTAATGCATATCTGTTTCATCTAATTCTGAGACCAGAGCACCATCTGAATATCAAGTGAATGCACATCCACCTAAAAAGACCTTACAACATTTACACTTCTTCAAGCAAATGAATATGCATGGTGTGTGTTTCACATAATTGTATCAAGAAATTTTAAATGAATCAACCACCTTTTAAAATGGAGGGTTAAAAATAATACAAGGTCATACAGAAGACATCATTCAGCAGCCGATGTCCTTACAGTGGCTGTGTGAGGGGGACCCAAACTCCCTACGATGGAAGGTGTGTTTTCCTGCGTCAACACAGACCCCCTGCTTGCAATGCAATAACAGCAGGAGTTTGTGTATGTGTGTGTGTGCGTGTTTCAGTGTGTTTGTGTGAGTGTTTAGGACAGATGTTGGTGTATCCAGTGAACCCATCCATACAGTCGACCCCTCTCGAAGCACTCGAAGCAAATGAAACCTTCCCGTACAGAAAACGGATTCCCCCAGTGCTCCCGACCCAGCCCAATCAATACTCATCATGTAAGACATATTTCACAGCGATGGCACTCTCACAGCGGGTCAAGGAAGGGAAGCAGAGAGATTTATCCATTATCCACCACTATCTGTGACTCTCACAATGTGCAGGAATCCTCTTGATACTTTAGGAGGGGATGCACCAGTGTTCTGTTGACAAAGAATCATTGTAGTGTAATTTCTGAATTTAAACTTTTATCAACAAGCTCAGAATCATGGCTGTATTCTTGTGTGCTGCTGAGTCTGGGAATCTCATCTTCCTTTGACTGGCTAAGCACCTCCCTGCTGGTGAGCCCCAGTCCCTCCCACCATAACCTGGGAAGAAGCTGTACAGTTAAATGGAGCGCACGCTTCACTGGCCTTGTGTGTCAATGCTGCCTGGCTTGGGAGATCTCGCGCTTCTCAGCCAGCTCCTCCACAATACACACTCGCACACAAACATGCACATGCACTGGCACACAAACCCAGATTAGCTTATTGTACAATCACACCTTAACACACAACCACACACCTGAACACAAACACAGACAAAAGCACTTGAATGCAGCCTCAGATTAACCCTATGTATTGTACACACACAACCATTCATGCAACAGCACACACGCTAACCCAGCATTGTACACAAAAATCACATAGAGAGATAAACAAACATACACAGAACAAACACACATGATCACATCCAGCAAGTGCTGATGTAAACACACAAACAAAACTAGACAATTTAGCACACTCCCACACCAACTTCCCACCCAAAACTTAAAACACACACACACACACACTCTGATGAAGAGCACAAATGGGGAGAGGCAGATTGTTTATCCAAGCCACCTCCTAAACCCCCCTAGCGACCACTTCTACACCCCACTATGCCTTAATCAGGCTAATTAATTTAGGTGAGCTTTTCAACTAAATGACAATATCCACACTGATTTGTCAATTTGCATAGCTAATTAAGTCATTAGCTAACGCGTGCTGATTGCCAACAAGCCTTGCATTCACCATCTGTTCCTGTAAGGAGGCCTGTCAACCTACCTCTGGCCAATTTTGGGCCAAAAAAAATCCCTCAGATGATAGCAGCTGGTGGCTAGTCTGGGACTGGGGAGTGCTAATTGTCAGCTAATTAATACTGTCTACTCATCTGCTCATCTCGTTAAGAGTTAGCGTTTGCGCTAGCTAAATTGTGCTGCTTTAAATGGGGCGACGCAGCGATGAAAGCCTACCCTTCTTTCAGTGAGCAGTTTCATGAACATAAATGTAGTACGTAGTATGCAATCAAAAGCAAAATCTGCAGTATGCCAAAAATATCCGGATGGCATACTGATTTGAGTAGTATGCTTCCGGTCTGAGACATGAATCCAACGCGGAAGTCCCTTAAACCTGCATTCTATTCAACGGCCAACAGGGGCCGACTTGTCCAGTTGCAAAAAGAACTCCGGTTCCGTTACAAACAATTGTAAAATGACCCTACTTCTCACCTGAATAATTACCTCAGTAAACACTTTCCTAATGATTTTATGGTCTCAAATATGGTCACGTCTGGTGTCGCTGGTTGCAAAAACTCAACATGGTGGACCCTATCGGCCAAACTCGAGGATTCAAAAGTCCACAAACCAATGGGTAAGGTCAAGACTAAACCTTAAGTTATTGATTATGTGTATGGCGACCGGATAACCCAACAGCTGCATCAGCCATGCTGGCAGACAGGGTTAAAAAACTCCAGCATGCATCTGACCTGTCTTCCTGGCGTTCTGTATCCCATCCCATGCAAAGCGCTAGAACTGTAACAACAATCGGTCTGTTGTGTAGAAGACAAAAACAGAACTCGTTTTACAACTTTCATACGCTATGTCATCACTAAAGCTACTTCTAACAAGTTTTGAGACGAGAAATCAACTATGTAGATTTCAAATAATAGCAGTTTTTGGAAAATTGTTGACAAACCGAAAATGTGCTTGAATGTTTTCGAAGTTGAGAATGAGCCAGCTCACGGCGTTAGCTAACGAGCCGGCCAGTCAGCTCACAGAGCCGTCTGGTTTAACAGCCACACAGACCGCTGCAGCCAACGCAGAAGCAGAGTCCAGCAACAGTGTGAGAGGAAGGGCCTGCAGCTGTGAGACAGTTTAAATTTTCGTTCCCTTGTCTTTACATACTGAGTAATGTAACGTATTAACTTAATCAAGAGAGATCTGACTCGTGATTGACATGCTTGTGTGTAATAAGCACTTGTTGCTTTATTATTATCATTATTCTTAACTTTACATTGTTAATGTAATGTTACAGTTGTGGTTACAATTGGCCACATGCTTTTTATTTACTTTTATTTCATGTAATTCTTGTTTATGCACTAATATACCCAAGCAAACATCTGCTACAGAGCAGCTGCAGCCTTTTTTTTTTTTACATAAGATGAAAAAAAAAATTAAGTGGTACTTAAAATTTAAATTCTTCATTGTCCGATTTTGAAAAATGGAAACTGGCTAAGCCTGGCCCAGCATACTGCAAAATAAATTAACAGTCAAATACACTATCTATTAACATTTCGATACTGTATACTATATACTGCATACAGTACATACTCCACACTGTGGTTGGCAGTAGTAGCAGCAAGTAGCATGGAGGACATACTTCCTCCTCAAGCCTCCAAGACAACAAGTGGGTAATTTAAAAAAGATATAGAGGGAATGTGACGCCAACAAAGTGGCCAGAGAAGAAAATTGACCCTTAAAGTTGGGGTATACGATTCTGGAGAAATGATATACGCTAAGTTGTGGGTTAGCAAACTATCTCTACAGTTGCTGCCACAAAGTTAACGTGCAGAGAGAATGCGACGGCTACCCAGAGCCTTCACACCAGCTCCAGACAGATAGCCTACTCACATATCTCCTGCTACTATAGCTAACATCACAACAACAGCATTAAAATGTTGCCTGACACAAATCGAGCCTAGTGTTTTGTGGCTTGGTCCGAGCCACTTTGTGTTTGCAATTTACAGAGCCAGGGCTGTAGACAAACAACACATTTTTTTTCAGCGCACACACAGAACTAACACCTAGCAAATTGTGAGGACCAAAGTTTACTGGCCCATCATCCAAAGTGTATTCAAATTTAGAGAAAGAAAGACAAAATCTACATTTTAAATATTTTTTAGTATTTATTGGAAAGTTAATTTGTTATTTAGCTTCATGATATAATCATAAAATACAACTTAAAAGGATAAGGACTGTTGATGTTTTTCTTGTTGTCAATAAGTCCAATGAAAAGACTGACTTTCTGACTTTCCAAATCTGACTGTGGGCCACAATCTTAAAGAAAACAGTATTTTTAAAAAAAGGCTCAGCAATTTTCTAAAACAGCTGGGCACAGTAGTTTCTAGCTAATGTTACTCACACAGGGGGACTATATTCAGCTGTCGATTAATACACATTTGGTGCTCTGGTGTGTATTTCTGGTAGCATACATAACTGTATGTAAAAAATAAACTGCAGTCCCCATGTTCATATTAATAAAGGAACATGTCACAGTGTGGCTCATTGATGTGTTTTAGCTGACAATGACAGAACTCTGTGGTGCAGATGAATATGTTTGGACAACAGAAGATGCTTTTTAATAGGATTAATTAATTGTTGGTTTTGGTCTTTTAATGGGATTTGAAGAAAAATATAGAATACCACCAGCCTTATCATTTCAGGGTTCAGATAAAAAATATGTCACCGCCTAAATATATTACTAAAAAACAGGCAAGTATGCAACATAAATAAGACTTCTTAATTAAGACTTTGTCTGAGCCTATAAATTATGATTTGAGTCATACTATTTGTATAAAATTTGAGAATTTTTGTGCCAGTGTCACACGAGCATAGACATTGGTTAAGAAGTATACAACTCCATGTTAGTTCAATGCAGAACCCCGTGAACGTAATCTCCAAATGATCTTAAATTTAGGGTCTACCAATTTAATATACAGCGGATGGACAGTTAATTATGGGTCTAGTCTATAATATGTCTTGTACTTGTCACTGACACTGTCTTAAAGCATGAAAATGAGAAATAAATATGCAAAACCTGCTGCTGGAGATCTGCTTGGTAAAAGAAATAACATTCAATTCAGGCCACTTGAGGTCAGTGTTGCTCATTCTATGAGCT
>JAPMOB010251586.1:0-11508 GCA_029875015.1 Lepomis gibbosus
CCTTACATCTAATCCTTGGTCTCTGAGTCTCATTTTAAACACCTCACTTTTGCTCCAGCAGCCGAACCAACCGACTTAACCAACCCATCAGAACACAGCCCTACCCATAATCCTTCCTGTGTGCTACAGTTGTGGCGAGCCAGCCATGAGCAATACTGAGTGTTTAACTGAGACATTATTGGTCCAAATTCCTACAATTGGTTACGTCCGACATTTTAAAGCCAGGTATCTTAGACCAAGTCCGGCAATATGGATATAGTAATGCGTGTATCGATTAAAATCCCCAATTCTGTAGTTGTTAGTGGGATAACCGACACAGATATTGATGAAGTAGCATCCACTTGCCTTGAAAAACATGGTTCAATAACCGCCACTTCCGCATAGATGCCCCAGAGTCAGACTTCCATCACCACGTGATAGTAGAGTTCACATATGGCACCGCCATGCTAACATTAGAGCCCTTGCTGCCACTCAAGCTTGAAAGTTCTGTTCAACCAGGTACCAGTTATGAAGTACAGAGCTTGGCAAGTGTTTATGCATTAAATGCTCGCAACACTAGAGCATACATGACCCAGCTGCAGGAAATTGCAAAATTGAGAGGAAATTCACTGGAACAAGTGCTGAAAGAGGAATTGGCAAGCCTTGCTTCATCCACCATTCCTTCGCATGATTGTCAGGACTCCTCCTTTGAGTAGACATCACTCCCCCAAACAGAACCACTCACACAGGGTGACCTATTGTCAAAAATCTCGGTATAATTATAGATTTGGAATTGAACTTTAACAGCCACATAAAAACTATTACAAAATCACCTAAAGAATATCTCAAAAATCAAGAATCTCATGTCCAAGGAGGACCTTAAGAAAAGCATACATGCATTCATCTTTAGTAGACTGGATTATTCTAACAAGTGTTTTCACAGGCCTCTCTACGAGAGCAGTTCAACTTCAGCATATTCAGAGCGCCAAAGCAAGAGTTTAAACCAGGACTAGAAAAAATTGATCACATTACTCCAGTGCTGAGATCACTTCACTGGCTTCCGGTGAATGAAAGAATCTCGTTCAAGGTTTTGTGGTTTGTTTATAAGGCACTTGAACCAATATGATCTCCTTCAAAAGGCATAAACCTACTAGACCCCTCAGGTCTTCAGATATCGGGCTGCTTGCAGTTCCCTTCACTAGAACAAAACATGGAGAAGCAGCTTTCCGTTCTCATGCTCCTCATGCCTGAAATAAACTCCCAAAACACCTGAGACTGGCTAGCACCTTACAGTCCTTTAATTCAGGGCTTTTAAACCTTTATGATCAAATTTAGCATTGTCTGACAAAGTTTTTTAGCTCAGTCCAATACATTTCTCTTTTAGTCTCATTGTTTTAATTTTGTTAAAGTCCCTTTGTGTCTGTTTCTGTATCTTTGTGTCTGTAAAGCACTTCATATTTATTTATAATCCTGTAGTATTATTTATTTTATATTTCCTTTTATTCATTTTACTTTTAATATGTCTACATTATTTTATTTCTCTATGGTGTAGTTATTTTTCACTGTCACCATATTTTAATGAACAATAATATTTACTATTGTATCAATTACTTATTTTAATAATAATTTTTAAAAAATCTTGTTTTATACAAATTATGATTCCTTTAGCAAAATCAAAGTGTTGTTCTGTCATGTGCTGTGAAGCGTGATATGAAGCTGATGTGACAGTGCATGGTAAACATTTAACCAGAATAAATGGATCGAATATGCAATAAAGAGATGGCATTTTTTCAGCGTTGTATAACAGGACACAGCCATCCTGTTTGGCACTGAACAAATGTTTGTATATTTGCGTGGCTTTAGGACAAAAATGAACATACTGTCACACCAACCTCCAGCAACATGACTGAAGATGGGCCCATGCAAATGAATGCTATCAGAGACAAAGTGTGATAAATGCGCTGTCAATACAGATAGTGTGGTGCCGCATCACACTCCCCATCGCAGCCCAACAGAGCCAAAAGAAATCTCAGAGGCCCTCACAGGCAGCATCACACTTCATCTAAAGAGTGCATGCTGCAGCTCTGTGATAAACTCTATAATTTCTAGTCTCTTGCGTGTTGGTTTGTGACTAGATTTTTCTGTGCCTCAAAGATTTTACCTGGTATCTTTGTCGTCACTTAGATGTAACACCCACTTGACTTTTGTACATATAGTGTATAGCTGGGGCTGTGCTTTGAAGTCTTTTCTAAAGAATAAAATACAAAGGCCAATGGCAGACTCCTATATTATCAGCAAAATAGTCTGTCATCTTTTCTGAATAGGCAACAATGGCAGACAATAACATACCTACAGCTCAAGTGCTGAAATGTGCTATTAATTTTCTTGCCAAATCAATTCCACTTAAGCCTGCATAATGTGCCATTTGCAGCCACAGTCAGTGGAGAGCTAAGGAAAATGAGAAGACTGCACATGCCCGTTAGGAGTTATTGGTTGATCTTTTTGCCATTCTCCTCCGTTTCCTCATGTCGGGTGTAGGATCAGTCAAGTGGTCCATATCTGCAGAGCGGTTCACCTTGCAGCTCTCTGATGCCTGAGATTACACTATGATGTGATTACTATTTTAGACCATCTTGACATGATGGGCAGCTGATTGCCTACATTCCCAGGGTTGAAACGACAATAAGGACCTGCTGTTGCAAGAACAAAAAGAGTTTTAAATGGTTTTACGTCTGCACTAGAATATTTCGCAGCCCCAAGTGTTCACATGAGACAATGGTTTCAATTCAAAAGAGTCTGAAATACTTTCTTGGCCATGTGAACACTGAGGCTGAAATGGTTTAAGAAACCAGTTAACTTTTTTGAATGAGGTACTATCCTGCTGTTGAGACAATTTAGATAATTCTATTAAATTTGGATCTTATTTTTAAAGAAATGATGATGATAACTGCTGAGAACTGGGAATACAGCATCACTACAACAAAGTTAAGTCAGATTGGGCAATAGCCAGGTTACCATCCATATGTAGTGTAATTCTTTACAGAATTGTCATTCAGTAAAATGTCAATTGTTTTGCTAGTGTTATCAATATCAACTTTGGCAAAACAAATGTGAATGAATGCTGGTTTCCATCCACTACTGTTGTGAAGATTAGGAGTTGTCAAGATAAACAGTCGGTGCCATTAAACCATTGCAGAAGAAGTCATGTCAAGCTTAAATTGCTAAGCCTCAAAAATTAATTTTTAAAGTCACAGTTCTGCTGAAACTATGGTCGCCATTTTTAGTCACCCTATACTTTGGGGAATTAAGGTACTATACATTTATATGTTAGCTTACGTTTGACAACAAATATTTAAAAGCTTAATTACAATAACTGAACAAAAGTCTCTGTAGTTTGCATGATACTTTACAAAATTTGACTCGTATGTGTCCATCCTCAAGTCTTGGTATAAAAATTACCAGTAGTGAAGTTGTTGTCATGTTCTTCACAGATCCCTCAAAAATGAATTCACCAATTCACTGGTTGCTTGTTCATCCGTTCTCTTCCTTTAACATTCTGGTTTTCTGGAACTGTTTGCTGATTGACTCAATTTCCACATTCCTTTGTACTGTTGATGAGTTAGTCAAACTTTTCACCCCAGAGTCAAACAACTTCATTTACTTCGCCATTGTCTCTAAAACAGAAGCCTCTGCACATGTAAGTAAACACACCAACATACTGGTATGTCCTCTATTGTCTTGTTCCGGGTCTGACTGTAACACCCATCCATCCATCGTCAAGCACTTCTCCAGCATACAGGGTCGCGGGGTCTGACTGTAATATCAAAATTTAATGCAACAAATTCATTTATTTTGGGGTGCACATTTTACTGTTCCTCTTTTTAATACGTTCAAAAGCGGTTGCCACTGATGGCAACCTACAGGCCAAGAACTGGTTGCCAATGGCATCCTGGTAACTGTTAAGCTGATGATACACAGAGCAACTTTTAAGAATAATCGTGCAGGGCAATGTTGTCATCAGTGGTAATGAGTAAAGATATCCAGCAACATTGCTCAAAAAGTTGCCCAGTGTGTCATCAGCCTTACTGTCAAACCCTGCTAGCACATTTCATACACTGGCCGACACAATGTGCTTTACATAATGTAAAATTACAGTCACAGTACAATCATCTCAAAACATACAAACACACACACTCACACACAATCTAAGAACTTCATCTTTGGCTGCAGTGAAAAGTAAGGTTTTTAACCTTCTTTTGAAAGGCGCCTCTCCCAGGTCGTCAGGCAGGATATTCCATCTACCTGGGCAATATATACAAAGAAGAGGGCGTAACGAGATGACACAAAGTCAAACCTCAAACTGTGGCAAACCCTGTGGAAAACATGATGGAAATATGAGATTTGAGTCTGTTTACGGTCTCCTCATCGCTATCACCACTATTTTTCATCTCTTCTGTGGAAGCTTGAGTGACATTCATGATTTATTCTCTAATGGTTGTTTGTTTCAATTGCACATTTATATTTTACTGCTAAACAAACCTTTCCACATCAGCCAAGCACTTTTTGTGGTATTGTGTGTATTGTAGTATTTTCAGTGGTTCCACTCAGGTTCTTTTTATGCACACATTGAAAATGCACATAAAAACAGGTGGATGAACATGCACTTAAAGTGTATTTTGACATTTCTAAATTTCATGTTTTTCTGAGTCACTTCCTTACAGTGTTGATTACCCACATAGTTCGCCAAATATTTTGTTATAAATAGCTTTATTTTGTCCTCAAAGTTGCAAAAGTTGCTTAGCTGTTAAAATGGGTTGTGACCTATGACTTTAGTAATTCCATAAGTCATACGTCATTCTGCAAGCTTGCGCAGGCACACTGTCATGCCTTGTTAAGTCAGAGCATCAAACCAATAAACGTTGTAAGCCAGCTAACCAATTTATCATTAATGTACTTAGAACTTACAGCAGGTATGTTCATTATGGCATCTGTGAGTGCGGTGTTGGAGGACAGATCACAGAAAACGTGTCGCACTTTCACCTGCCACCGTCTTATATACAGTGTGCAACATGCATTTTACCGACGGCCGTTTTACCAATGCATCGGCGGAGGCACCCCCCCCCTCCCGCGGTAAAGTAAGCTCACTATAAAACATAGCGGGAGTTATCGTGTGCAGTGTATGACAGGACCATCAACAGCTGATATGCGCACATTAGTTTCTATCATGGGTAGCGTTAAGTAATAGATACTCCTGCCAGACAGTAAAGTAGGGCTGAACGATTAATTGCATTTGCGATATTATCGCAATGTAATAAAACTGCACGTAACGTTGTACCTTGCCTTATTGTTGTACAATGGCCTTAATCTTGACAGAAACTGTCACCACAGAAACTTTAGTGTCACACAGGGAATGAAAGAAGCACCCGCCACTGCAGGGGTAACTTGGTGGTGGTGGGTGAAATCGTCGGCTTGACGGACAGGAAAAATGCACAACAGTGTACCCGTGTAGTAAGCTAAGCGTATTGTGGCGATCGGCGCCTGCGTCTCACACACAGCCACCAGTCAGCTCAGGAAGTATCTGTGAACCAACGCATTTCAAACTAAACTCACAAGTCCGAAAGACACCCAGTCTGTCCCGAGTTACAGCCTGGTTAAAGCCGGTGCGCTGCTCACCAGCATCGGAGGCTGCGGGGGAGGAGGGGGACTCCGGTGTTGTCGGAGAATTACTAAGCTTGTCTATTAAACACGAGAGGCGACACTTGGTTTTATTTTAGTTAGCCAACTTTTGAAATGAACCTCAAACTCAGTATTTTTTGTTTGCTTACTGCGATACAGAAAGATGGACTCCTAGTAGATTTGAACTGAGAGAAAGACTCATTTATTGGTGGTTGAACTGTGGGTTTTGTTTTCAGCGCTTAATGTATAACACACTGTGGTGAACTTAGTTTTTCTTGTGGTCTGTAGGTACGCTGACCTAATGATATTATATCATATTATTTGATACCGTGACTTGACTCTTGAATTATCTTTCTCATATTATTCGAATTTGATATATCTTCTCAACCATAATAATAATTCTACCTAATTCATCATAACACAAGAAAGAACAGTAGTTTTATCTATCTAATATTGTGTATACACTGATTTACTGCTTTTCCATTTTGAATAATACAGAAAGTAAAGAGCTTAAAAATTAATCGCATAATAAATCACAATCGCAATATTGGTTAAAAAAAAAAAAAAAATCGCAATTCGATTATTTTCCAAAATCATTCAGCCCTACAGTAAAGTGTACTAAACTTTACAGTGTAGTGATGTTAACACAGCCTATCGTTAGTGAACACTCCAGCGGTCAGTTTTTGGTTGTCATGGTAAATCATTATGTCCGACTATTAACCACACCCCCATTCTCTGTTTGAGAAAGAATGTTCATCAAAAACAGCAGTTAAAGCTGGCTGGAGGGGGGCTTTAAGGTTGTTTGAAGAGTTTTGATTTATTATGAACACATTTAAATATGAACTGATTATGAAAAATGACGTTTGTTGTCTTGTTACAGTGGCACTGAGGTGTGCCCTCTTCATAATTAAAATTTCTGGGTGACAGACTCAGACCTAAATGAAATGCACAACTTAGGATCAACTAGTCGTGCATATAAAGTATTATGAAGCAGAATCTTTAGTTTTGTTCTCTCTTATAGTCATTATATTTATCTTTTCATGTTCAGAACAGAATAACAATAACCTAACAAGGGCCTTGTTTGTCATGTGCTTCATCACTGATTACTCTCATTTGTAAACAAAGGTATCAAGGCTACCAAAAAGTAGCCTATTGTCACCTTCTAAAAACTAGAAACTAATGTGAAAACTCCTTTCTGTAGTTCTCCGGTCCTGTGGTGAGAATTTCCTCCTCAGAGAAGAAAATACTTTCATAGTTCACACAGTTTGCACAGAATTTGCACCTTATCATCCTCAGAAGGAACAAAATATAGAAGTTTAAAGGCAGTTTTCAAATAATGGCAGCGCTTTAGAGGTGTGGCACAACTGTAAACTGATGCTGAAATAGAGGCAAATTAACCAATTTTACATTAAGGCAGCTGTGTTAGTATTGCTGGCGGCATACAGTGTCTCCTTGGATAACATCCCTGTTGTTGTAGGTTGTTTTTTTTTTCCCCCATGTTTTTTTCTTGCATTGGTATAGGTGTTGGTCTTACATGTAGGAAGTGAAAACTTCTAGCTTTTAACTTAAACGTATTTACCCAGAGTCTGGATTTTCCTAGCCCCATCACTGCTGACTGTTGTAGAGATACATTGTATTTTAGTAGTGAAATTGAAATACATGTTTGCTAAGAAAGTACAGTCCATGATTTTTTGTTTTGACTTTAAGAAAGGTAACTTCAATTTATTTTTCTGCAGTTGCAGTGAACCCTCCTATACATTGATGTTCTTCACTGAGCATGAATCTTTAGTTCTGACTGATTGGTGCAATTAAGATATCTGTTTGTAGGCACTAAAAATAGTTTGTAATATCGCTTCATTTCAACATGCGCATAGCCAAACGGCCAATGCTGTTAGTTGTTGCTAGTCCCATCTGTGATTTAAGTACTACTATGATTCTGGATGTGAGTCTTTGTTGTGATTCAAAACACAGAGTGCTGAGGTCACAGGGCTGCTAGTTGCTTAACCCAGTCTGTGATCTCAGAACAGACGTTGCTCCATGATTCGGTTACACAGTGGATCCTATGCAAACCGCAGAGAAAATAACAACAATCTTTTTTGTAGCATGTAATCCAGCAACGTGCTTCAAAATACATGTCCCGGAAAAAAGGCTGCCCAGGGCAAACTGTACTTTATTCCACAAAATTCCCACAGAGTGCACTGGACTTAAATGTATGTCCCAGCAAATGTGTTATCATTCAGGGCAGACAGAAGACACAAGAATACCATAAGACACAACCTGCTGCTGGATTAAAGGTGAAATAATAATAATTTCTGTTTTGTGTTATGAACACTGTGTCCATGGAGTGCTGAGGAGCTACTCGCTGCTTTGAGTTTTGGCAGTCCGGTCTCTGACAGGCAAAACATTGATGGCAGCCATCAGGTGATGAGACAACATGAAATAACATAATATCTGCAACCTAGACTAACAAGCTTCCACCTCTAAAGTAATATCATGTTAGGTCCCGTATTTTCCCCCATTCTTCCTGTCCTCCCATTTCAATGTCTTCCTATAATCCTCCTAACCCTAGAATTTTTATTTATTTTTTAAACCTGCTAAACTATATCAAATGTTCGCTATGTTCCCCTCCAGTAAAGTAGGTGGCAGTAAGTCCAACATTAGCTGTAACCACATTGGGGCTGGACAATAAAATAACAATAATTATCGCAATATAATTTTTTTCAATAACAATTTAACAAATGTTCAATAAATTTTCAATAAAAGTTTGATTTGATTCACTTGAATCATACATGAATTTTTTACCAAGATGTTTATTTTGTTGAGGAAAAAGGACAGAAAAAAAAGCTTTTACTTAATTTTACTTGTGCATATTTGTTGAAAATTTTTTTATCAGAAATGTTTTGAATGTCCCTCAGATTTGTGAAGTGATCCACTGTTTGGAATCAAATGTTTGTCAAGTTCTGACCATAAAGAAGAGTTTAAACCACAATTAACCATCAGGTTTCTTCAACTAAAGAGCAAATGACCGTGAGAGGGACTGAGTAACTATTACCTGCCAAAAAGGCTAACATTTTGTGCAAGTATCAGGAATTCCTCTCACCCACGCTACCTCACTCGTCCATTTTTGTAATCATCCTCTTTTCTTACTTTACAAGTAAGCTCTCATCACAATTGAAGCATAATGTGGAAGTGATGTAAAACATACACTACATTCAAGTAACACATACTGTATACATATTTGTCAGTGCTGAATATATACACCCTTTGTGTTTTCATTTATATAATGTAGGTCAGCCCTATTCAATTGGCGGGCCGCAGTGTGGCCCAGTATACATAGCCTAATCTGATATATGCAGAGCGCCTCCACTCCTCAAACCTACGCACAAACACGGAGTGAAGTCAGCCAGCAGATCAGTGGACATTACTGAAGTTGTAGAAAACTATGTGTGTTCATGTAGGTATGTGGTGCAATGAAACCTTTGCAAGCAAAAAGACAATACTTTATCTATACACCAGCTGATTATGTAGAAAGTGATATTTTAATCTGCTGAGTCTCTCATCCACCGCAGTTGTGTTATGGTTTTACACAACATAAAGCTAGTTGGGCTAAAACAAGCTAAAGTGAAACCTGTCTGTCTTGTAACTGTTTTGCTTAGTTTGCCACGTACATTAATGGCACATATAAACTCAGCTGCTGGCTGAGATCAACCAGCCCTCCTCTCTACCAGCAGCAGCAGAGAGAGGAGGAGGAGGACATGAGGAAGGACTGATAAGGTCTGATTTCTGAATTCTTTCTAAACTTCACTCAGTAACGTTACTTTGATGTCAGGAACATGATTTTTTTTTACTGACATTTTAGATTTGTTTCCAGTGAGATATTAGTGACTTTCCTGTTGCTGCTCTACAAACATTTATTTATAATAAAATACTAAATTATTTTTTTTAAATAATATATTTTTTAAAAGGCAATTATTTAGTCATTAAAAACGAAAGAGTAAAGATAAAGAACTGAACGAATAGGGAGTATCATAATATCCTATGATGATACTCATCATAACTCGTGAGAAAATGTCCAACTCATCTCCAAGTCCTGGTTTTAAAATCTGGTCCAGTGGAATTTGTATTTGAATAGCCCTGATTTGGGTGATCACTGCATTTGACTTTTAACCAGATATCACATTCTGACCACCTAATGGTAGTCTCTTAATTAATGTAGGAAGTTGACCCAATCATTTTTGCACTGATATTTTAAAGAAGGTGGTTACTGGATTTTAGCATACACTATGTGCACCCTTGTCTAAATGTAAGCATTTCGTGTTGAGTGGTTGGGACGGTGAGAGGGCTCGGGGGGGCAGGGGGCCTTGTTGACAAAGAGAAATAAAATCCAACATTTGGAAGCTACAAAGGGCTATAATGTGCTCCCATCAGTGGGACTCCTCAAAAGTTGACAGGGCCTCTTCCTAGCAATGCCGGGGCTCAAATTACAGTCAACTGCTGCCATGGGAAACACCCACCCAGAAGCTTGATGCTTAGACACCATTTCCACAAATGTGTCCATCACCAGTTCTATGCTCTGTTGAAAAATATGTATTATAGTTTATATTTTCTTCCACAAAAACTGATGAGAACTAAAATTTCAGTTTGACTTTAAAGTAGGGCTGCAGCTAATGCAGATTTTAGTATTCGAAGCTTCTAGATTATTTCAACGATTCATCGATGAGTCCTTTAAGAAGTACTTTTGCTTGGCGGCGGCCCCCGCGGTAACAAGATCAGCTGTGCACGTTTATAGGTAATAAATATTTATTAGTCTTTTCGGAAATTCATAGTGTGTCATTTAGCAAACATCAGACCAACAACCAGACAGCTGCTTTACAAACACAAACATCACCTAACTACGAGTTATACTAAAGGCTCCGTGCAGACTACATGACTTTCAGCTTCAGCCGATGGATGTGCCATTCACACAAATTGCCGTCATATGACTGCAGTCTTGAAGTCGTTGTGGCGTTCACACTACATGACTGATTGGTGACAGAGACACACACACACACACTCTACAGGAGCTGACATGAGCGGCTGTCACCCAACGCTGGTCTCCAAACCAGGTTTTGTCAAGAAAACATGTGAAATGTGAAACAGGAAATGAGCGATCCTGCACAGGAAACAGCTGTTTGTTATTATAAAGATGATGATTATAAAGACAAAGAATCTGGGTGAAGGACAGATTAGCACACGCAGGTAGCAGGGATTGTCTGAGCTACAGAGAGAGCAGCAGGTGAGTTAACTCCTGACTGTGAGGTTACAACCCACGGCCCAAAAACCAGAACAACAAAGGCACTTGTGAACATTTTCAGCTGAGGACTGCGGCTTACTTTGGCTTCAACTCAACAATCAATCATGATTTCAGTTAAATGCTAAAGTTGCTGTTACTGTTACCTTGTCTGTGGTCTGCTGGCAGAACTCTGGCTGCTTTCTGAAAAGGTACCGTCGTGCTGTTGCCGAGGCGACATAAGTTTCGTTTTACGGTGGACGGACTGTAACATTACAGAGTTGTTTTCTTTAGCTTGAAATAATCACAGACTTTGGACACTTTTGTCTTTGTCCCTCGCTGTTTTCTCTCTTCCGCCACTTTGCATTTTATTTTATCAATTTAATCGATGATCCGTTTCAGCCCTACTTTAAAGCTTCTATGATCAACATTTTTATATCACCAATGGATCACATCACTACTTCTAGGTGAAAGATGCTGCTCATAGTGAAAAAAACAAGAGAGACTAGGGCTGGGCGATATGGCCAAAATTTCATATCCCGATATAGCTCATTTGATATCCCGATAACGATATACATAACGAT
>JAPMOB010251587.1:0-19363 GCA_029875015.1 Lepomis gibbosus
CACCAAACCACTATTGGCATTATTGATCAATCGTTCACTTTCTGATGAAAACAAGGGGGGGGGAAAGTGCAGCAGAGTCATTCACATTTTTGTCCTTTCAGCAGACATTTCTCAGCAGCTATAAGTTTCTCTCTCACTCACTCTATATTGCTCCCCATATCTCCTCTCTTTCTCTGTCTGACATAATTTAATCCTAGGACAGCAAAATTCTTTCATAGTATGTGTTGTCATGGCAAAGGGTAACAGGGCCAACATGCAAGACATCTATCATCCTCCAACTGTGTGTGTGTGTGCGTGTGTCTGCCTATGTGTGCATGCAGAAGCACACAATACTTTGTGGATGTGTGTAAATGTTGGCCTTTCAGCTTATTGATCAGACCACAGATTCAAGCATGGCCAAATCCACAGGGAGAATGTATGACACACACATGAGCACACACACAAGCATGTACATACAATTGTGCAAATACACCACAGCCAGCTCCAGTAAATATGACGATATGCAACCTGACATTTAGAAATGAACAGATCAATGGCTGGAACAAATAGAATAAGCTGTCCTGATAGATCTAAGGAAAACAGTTGTGTGTGCATGTGTGTGTATTTGTGTAGGCTCTTGTGTATGTTTGTGAGGGTTCTCTATTTTTTCTAGTTGTAAGGGGGGGTAGACGGATAGTTTTTTCATTTCACACATTTAGTATGCATGTCCATAATCCATACTATATATTATATCCATCTACCCATCAAGTTACAGTATACACTGGTTAATACAACATTCCTCAACAACAATCTAGATCTAACTATTTACACAGTGCATTGTTTGTAATCTATCCTCAATTCTTTGCAATGGTGGGATTTAAATACACGCATACTACATTACTACGACAAAAAAATCACTATAATGGTAAATGGTAAACACATATGTATGTTCGTCTGTCCCCGTGGAAACTTTGACATTGACATAATCACTGTCTTATTATTAGCCTTAATTTTTGTCCCCACGGTGACACGAGTCACTATTGGTTAATGTGCATTCACCCACCAATATATAAACAATAACACACACACACACACACACACACTAAAATACCTTTACTGTGATCATCACTGACTGGGTCACAGGTTCAGTAAGCTTCAACCCTGCGGTCAGCCAATCCTCCTTGAATTCGATCAACTCACTATTAGATAACTTCATGTCTACAAAATTGAATTATGGTTATCAGGCTTCTAATAAGTTCATGTTAAACAAACACAATAAACACTATGTTTGAAAATACTTAACCATGACACTGCATGCATTGAATTTATAATCCAGTAGCATTTCAAACTAAATAAAACTCTTCCCTTTGAAGCATATTTGAAAAATATTATGCACTTCACGAAAAGCCACTGGGGTTATAATACTAAAAAATTTAATGAGTCTGTACACTTACACTTACGCATTCAGTAATGGGCCAGTAGTAAGGCTATTTACTCATCTTGATGTGATATCACTATAACTTTAAAAATAGAATATAAGCCAAAAGAACAGACAATCATTTTTAGATTACAGGCTTTTATTGGCTTCTGTAAAATATACAGTATCACACAAAGGTGAGTACACCCCTCACAATTTTGTAAATAATTATGTATTATAATATTTTATATCTTTGCTGTCACCTCAAAATAACATAATACAATACAATAAAAATTAGGCCCAATTAGTCATTTTCCCATGTTAGTGTTACAAGGTCTCAGGTGTGAATGGGGAGCAAGTGTGTGCTATCGCTCTCACACTCCCTCATACTGGCCACTGAAAGCTGAATATGGCACATCAAGGCAAATAGCATCAAGGATCTGAAAAAAATAATTGTTGCTCTACATGAAGATGGCCTAGGCCAGGGGTCAGAAAATAAGTCTGGCAATAAGGCCACTTTTGTTTTTTGAAGTCAGTAGATGGGGAGCCAGAACATAATCAAATCTATAATTTATAATCTATCATTTAAGTCTGCCTGTTTAGCTCAGTCAATACACAGGACTCTTGTTTGAGGGGTTGTGTGTTCTATCCCCACTTGGTGCTAGCATTTTTCTCCCCTTTCAACAAATTGATATGAATAGATGTTTTACATATTAACAATTAAGCATGTGCAGGAATGTGTGCCTCCCTGCGACTGGTCCACATCAACCTATGGACGCTCTTTTTCATTTCCTCAGTATCTCCAGGCAGAGGAAATTCCTACGTTTCTCATTCAGGGGAATCCAATGTCACATTTTGTGAGCTTTTTCAAAGGTGTGTCAAGCAAGCCAGAGACTCTTTTGAATTTCCTTCAGAACTTTAAAACTCTCAATTAAACATGGCATAAAGTAACTGCAAACATGTTCTTTATTTGTAGGCACAATCACTTAAAAGGAAGCGATTATGTGAGTAACTTTTGGTGTCAGGACTGAGATCTGTCCTGAGATCTCTGAGCACCAGCCACTATAATGTTTTTATTTTTATTATTATGTTTTTTTTGCCACTATCAAAATAATCTGGCCACGGGCCACCTATTGCAGACTACTGGCCTTGGATTGCCAAGACCCTGAAACTGAGCTGCAGCACGGTGGCCAGGACCATACTGCGGTTCAACAGGACCGTTAGAACAGGCCCAGCCATGGTCAACCAAAGAAGTTGAGTTCACATACTCAGCGTCATATCCAGAGCTTGTCTTTGGGAAATAGACGTATGAGTGCTGCCAGCACTGCTGCAGAGGTTGAAGGGTTGGGGGGTGAGCTTGTCAGTGCTCAGACCATACACTGCACACTGCATCACTAGTCTGTATGGCTGTTGTCCCAGAGAGAAGCCTCTACATGATGCACAAGAAAGCCCACAAATAGTTTACTGAAGACAAACAGACTAAGAACATGGATTACTGGAGTCAAGCATGTGTGGTGGCAACCAGGTGAGGAGTACAAAGAAAAGTGTGTCTTGCCTGCTGTCAAGCATGGAGGTGGGAGTGTAATCGTCTGGGGCTACAGTTCATTGTGGGAACCATGACTGCCAACATGTGACACACTGACACACTGACGCAGAGCATGATCCCCTCCTTTCGGGGACTGGAGACCACAGGACAGTATTCCAACATGATAACCCCAAACACACCTCCAAGGTGACCACTGCCTTGCTAAAGAAGCTGAGGGTAAAGGTAATAATGGTGGCTGCAATAAATATTAACACTTTGGGTCCAATTTGGACAATTTTTCACTTAGGGGTGTACTCACTTTTGTTGCCAGCAGTTTAGACATTAATGGCCGTGTGATGTGTTATTTTGAGGGGACAGCAAATTTACACTGTTATACAAGCTGTACACTTACTACATTGTAGCAAAGTGTCATGTCTTCAGTGTTGTCATGTGAAAAGATATAATCAACTATTTACAAAAATGTGAGGGGTCTACTCACTTTTGTGAGATACTGTATTTACAACAGCAGCAGAAACATAAAATTACTCAGCATTAGCTTAGTGCTGATGACAATAGGTCATGTCAGTGCAGATTAAAACAGGGTAGAAGAGAGCAGAACACAGGTGAATTAAAAAAATTAACACGTGCCCTAAAATGTGAAAAGTCATACCAACTGAATCTGCCTGTGCCGAGGTCAGATGAGAGGACTGGTTTGAGACATATGGTTTGCTGTTTGAGACAGATGCATAGAAAGCGAGAAAGAAGGCTTGTATGTTTGTGTGCAAGCTCTGTGATAAAGAGGGAGAATGTGTGTGTGCATACAAGTGTGTGTGTTTGTGTGTGCTGACCAAGCTACTGAAGCATCCCTATGAGCCAGCTCTGCTTCTCGAGGTTGACAAGTCTTTGACCCAATATAAAATGATTCCTCTACCTTTTGTCATGCGTCTGCAGTCAGTCCTACTGTCCACAGGTCACCCAGAGTACCCCTCCCCCTGACTGCACTTTATTAAAAGTGCACCACGGGTCAACTGTTCATGACACCAGATATAGGTTTTTCTTCACACGCAAAAGCACACATGTTGTCACAGGAAACTCAACAGTACAGGCTTTGTCTGAAGTATGAACAGAAATTGAAAATTTATTTTAACTGAGGAGTCAGACAGAGCAGGTTCAGGTAATTTACAGAAGAGGGAGGGCAGAACACAAAACAACAAAGTTTCAAAGCTAAGACGAGTATTTTAATAAGCAGTGTTTGCCATTTTCTTGTGTGGTTATCACTCCCTGCCTCTGTGTTCTCGTTCCTTCTCTTCATTTGTCCGTTCATTCGTTGTTGTGTTCAATCTTTAGTTTTGTTAGTCATCCATGTGCGTTTTCAAGAGTTTTACTTCCTTGTTTCCTTTGTTTCCTGTTCAGTCTGATTAGCCCCTAATGTGTCTCACCTGTTTGCTATCTCCCTGCTGGTTTGTATCTGTGGGCTTTATTTTGTCCTCAGTTTTGTTCAGTCTGTTGTGTCGTCTGTGCATCATGTCGAGTGTCTGTGTTCATGCTCTTCTTGTGGATTACTGTGGATTTTGTTTGGACTTTGTTGGAGTTTTGGATTTTGGATCTGATTTCTGCTGGCCTTGTTCTGTGGACATACTTTGTCTTTGAGTTTTGGACTGGCCTAAATTACATCTAACTGAGTCAGAAGTCTGCATTTGGGTCCAGTGCCTTTACCTGTAGACTCACTTCATTAACATAACATCAATATCTCACTGTAAGTGCTTAAAAAAAGTAATAATAATAATACTTTATCATTCAGTATTCAATTGCCATGAATATGTTCAATGGTAACAAGTTCATCTCTTACACAGCAAATCCTATTTTATGGGTAGTAAAGAAGCCAACATTGCAAAAACAAAGAGTAACTTTTCACTAACTAATTTTAGCTGCTATTTAACTGTGCGGTTCATTATTTCAAATCCTTGCTAATGTGGATGCATAATTTATCTTTTCACAGAAATTATGCCTTGGGGTTTCTTGAAAATTCAGCCAGGAAGTACCCAGGTTGGTCTATGAGTATTAGCACACACATTTTTTTGAACACAGGGTCATTATAAGTCACATTCTTACATAAGCTGAATTAGGAAATTGGTGTAACAATCTTACAACATGAAATTAAGCAGTTACCACTGGGAAGAGAGAGGTCATTGTAGTGTCACAGGATGAAGAGTTGGTGATTGAATGGGTGAGCAATGAAGGGAATAACCAGCAGTATATGGTAGAGAGTAGCAGCTGTTATGGTGCTCAATTACACATCTGATCTGGCCTCCAGGGGTTGAAGCATATGCTACATCAGCCAAGAACTGACCCCACTGTGCACTTATGTTTAACATGTAACTCTGGTGCCTGAGTGTAGCTTGACATAATTTAGGTCATTTTAAAATCATTTTGATGAAAAAAAAAATTTTTTTCTGAGCTGTGGGTTATAAATTATAATGTTATACAATCATTTAAACTGCCCTGTATAGAAATACTATAAGGGAATATGCTCAGCTGTGAAACTGAGGTACAAATTATATATTTAGTTAATTCAATTTAAAATGAATTGATCCCTGGATATTGTTCTATTGTTAAGATAGTTTTGATATTTTTCAGATGAGTGGTATGCATAGAAAGCTCTGATCATTCTTACTTTGATCAGAGCTAATTCTCTACACATCATTACTTTTAGTTGAGTTATCAAAAAAGAAAACAACTGGAGTAACAACAAAACAGAATACCTATGATAACAACCAGTGGAGTGAGTACCGATAGTGCAACCTGTACATTGCACCAGGCCCCGGCTAATTACAAAGCGACAATCGCCACGTGGATCAAGCTCAGATGCTGTCATCCATTCATTCCTACTGTGTTGGCATACTGTGCTCTTTTTGATTGCGATTTGTTCTGTGGTTATTGACATACTGTGCCAGCTACTTTGTGTTGAATTATTACTGTAGGCTGTTTAAAGCTATATTGGTTGTTTGATAGTTGGAGACAGATCATTTGAGTCGAGGGAAAACTGTAAGATTTGTCTTTAGCACTTTGGCTGCTATCTGTGGTGCTGATTAAAGGTTTGCATTATATGGAATCGTTGTGTGTCTGTATCTATGCCCGTGTGTACATGAACATGCTTTTTGGGGCAAGAGGCACAAGTAAAATGTGTATGTTACGCTGCTGATAACATTTTAACGACCCTGTTTTCACAATAGACTATTTTTGCCTGTGACACATAGGTTATGATTACAAATTCAAAAGGACATGTACCATGTTTTCTCTTAACTCACTAACTTGCTCTTTCCTCTGTATGTTTTACAATCATCTTGAGTTAAAGATTGGTCCATTTAAAAGTTGAGCCAATGCAATCTGGCTATGGCTCAAAAATCTGTATCAAGGTTTACCTGTGCATGAGTACCTTGTCATACACCTAACAATGCTAAATTGATCTGCAGCATACCTACTGAGACAAAGTAAAAGATGTCATCAGTAATTTCAATTATACTCGTTCACAAAGGAGAACTTGTACTCCTTGCTGAGACCATGTGGGACGCCTCATAAATAAGTTATTAAGCATTGCTCTGACACAAAATGCCTGCTGCAAAATCAAAGCGAAGCTGAGATAATAGATCAACTGACCCCAAAGACATTACATCTTCCCCACTCTTAATTATCAAATAATTTTATTCCTCCTCCTATTTCCTGCTGGGCCTTGTGGGATATAGAATGCCATTTAAGTCAATGTTAAATAAATAACAAATAAATATGGCTAAGATATAAATCTTAAAATGAATAAAAGAGGCAATAAATATATAAACAAATGTATATATAAATATAAAAAGGTGTCAATATAGTTGAATAAATAAAAAAGGTATTTCTTCAGAAAAGCACATTTTCCAAAGGATATCTGTATTAGGGGATTTTTATTTCATAATGCCATATTTTGATTATTTCAGGGGAAATATTAAAACATAAATCTATTTATTTATTGATGTTCATTTACCAATTTATACTTATATTTACATTATTTATATATGTATTCCCTATTTTTGTTTCAGGATTTATTTCATACCCATATTTATTTATTTATTTATTTATTTATTCATTAGAGACTTAAATAGCATTTGACAGTGGGAGGGAGACTATTGGGTCAAATAGACTGACTCAAAGAGAGTGATAACAGAGGAGGAGATAACATAACAGTCTGCAAGTGGGCAAACAGGTGTTAAAGTGTATTATTTGTATGTGCATCTGAGAGAGAAAGAGAGACAGGTAGAAGTATAAAGGGACATCCACAGTGTTATCAACACACCACTGGTCTGAGGAGAACACAACAGTAAATGATGGTAACATGAGTAATGAGAAAATGGGAGCAAAGGAAGGTGAACAAGGAAAAAAAAGACAAAGATGTAAGATGAAAAATTAAACCATAAGGCAGTAGTCAATAAGCCGGCTGCACTTCCTTCTGGACCAATCAGTAACAAACGGGGCACTAACTTTTCTTTACTTAAAGCAAAAGGAATCAATGCACATCAACAACACTCAAACAGCTACACAGCCTGTGATCTCTCACTTGTGCACATGATTTATAAACAAACCAATATAAACACGTACACATTTGCACACACACAGCAGATGGTCTCCATGGGTCATAGTGTTTGGAAATTGGACTCTGCATGTGTGTGTGTGTTTTTCCTGAGACAGTGTAGCAGTGAATGGTCAATTCTGATTATGATACAGTCTTCAGTTTAAGCTGCAGTCAGCAAGATTCAAAGGTATTATACAGTTGAACTGAACCATCAGAAATACCATGTGTGAAACATGAGCACTGGGGACAGCAAAGCAAAGCAAAGTCAAACACTGTCATTGCCCAACCATATGGTCAAACCTCAACCCTAAAGAGTTTTACAGCCTTGCTTCTGGGAGAGGACAGTGATTCACACAACCAATTCTCACAGTGCACAGATCTCTCTTTGCAAGTGTTACAGACACATATCTCCAGTCTGTCAATGGTCTCATCTATGGTGGGATGTGTCTTCCTACAGGGTAGGTTGACTATCTGGTGGAACTTCTGGAACTCAACGCTCTTAAGACAGAAGACATGGTAGTGGATTTCAGTAAGAGCCCACCACCACCCACCCCCATCACCCTGTGTGACACCATAGTTGGCAGTGTGGAGTCCTTACGCTTGCTGGGCACCATCATCTCCTAGGATCTCAAGTGGAAGCTGAACATCAGCTCCCTCACCAAGAAAGCCCAGCAGAGGATGTACTTCCTGCAGCAGCTGAAAAAGTTCAACCTGCCAAAGAAAATGATGCACTTCTACACCACCATCATTGAGTCCATCCTCACCGCTTCCATCACCATCTGGTACACTGCTGCCACTGCCAGGGACAAAGGCAGACAGCAGTGTATCGTTTGCTCCATAGAGAAAGTAATTGGCTGCAATATAACACCCCTCCAGGACCTGTACGCCTCCAGGACTCTGAGGCGAGCATGAAAGATTATAGCCGAGCTCCCCACTCCGGACACAAACTGTTTCAGCCACTCCCCTTTGGCAGGAAGCAGCAGTCCATCAGGACCAAAACCTCACACCACAAGAACAGTTTCTTCCCTGAGGCTTCATCAGCAGTAGGATCTGTCACCCAAAATCTGATATAAATATTTTTCATTCACTGCAATAAAGCTGATCCTGATTCTAATGTGTCAAAGATCTATGACCTTAGATAACTTAATACCTTTAAATTAAGTAAAATTCAGAACTCAAACTAATTCCCTTGTATTTTTTGCTGTTCTGTATCTGCGGGGAAGAATGCATTTAACAAATGTGTAGATGTCAGGTGCTCATCTTAAAAGCTACCATGTTGTTTGTGGCCATTCAGCCATACACAGTAAGAGGATTTAGCAAAAGCAAGCCCTCTGCTTTATTGTCATCTGTTAGCATAGTATTGTACTTACAGCAACTCCTTGGGTTCTATTGAAACATTCAATGCTTTATCTGTTTCTGTCTTTTCCCAGAATCCATGATTGTCCCCCAATTTGTCCTTCTTCAGTGCACACACTCTCTCTGCCTGTATTTTTCTCACATAAACTGCCTCTTTTTATTTCTGATTTCATTGTGCTTCATCTCTCTCTCTGTCTCTCCTCTCTTTTTCTTCCACTCTCTGATATCCCTCTCTCTCTACCAAGACAATTCCAATTTCACATCTACCACACCTTCAAAAGCATAAATCCCATTAGGAACTAAACACAGGAATTACCAGGGGATGCAACAGTCCAAAACATGTTCCATTATCGAAATATAGAGAGGAAAGGAAGGCTGGAGGGAAGGCATTTTATGTGTTCATCCCACTTATTCCATTGTTTCTCTCTAAACACCACACCTCAGTTACGCATCTCATGAACAATATATAGTTTTCTTGTAATGGTAGGTGCCATCATTTTATATAATGATCTGTTGCCTGTATGGAGGCCCACACATGTGGAACTAAAACAGTTATGCAAGGGTGTGTGTGTGTGTGTGTGTGTGTGTGTGTGTGTGTGTGTGTGTGTGTGTGTGTGTTGAAGGTGAAGGGAGATAAAGGCAAGATAAACGGATGTGGAAACATGATGGTGTAAGAGTAGGGAGCCAAAGGATGCTTGTAGGGCATGAATCCATGAAGAATGTGTAGGTGAGGTAAAGTGTGTGTGTGTGCTATGCGCATATGTGGGTGTTTGAGTATTTGGAAGGGAAACAGAGGAGGTGAAAGAGAAAGAGACAACCGATAAGCACATTGGCAAACTGAAACAGACATGTGTGATGACAGCCTCTCTCTCACACACACACACACACACAAATAAATCCGTATCATCTCTAAAGTACTTACTGGTATCCCCATTAGTGGCTGTACAAGCAGCAGTCAATAGCTCTAACCTTTGGTGCTCCTTGCACACACACACACACACACACACACACACACAAACAAACAAACAACCAACCAACCAACCTTTCAGTCCTTTAGCAGTAATGCTCTATAATCATTGTGCTTCCAGCTCCATGTGCACAGATAAAACCTTAATGTCATCACACACACACAAACACACACGCGCTATTTGTTGAGATAAGAACATAATGCCATCTCTGTCTGGTGATAAAGTTCAAGGAGAGAACTGGAGCCAAGCCCTTGAAGTGCCCTTTTAACTGGAAACTGGAAGACAGGTGACTAGGTATGTGTATATATGTGTATGTGTGTGTGTGTGTGTGTGTGTGTGTGTGCGTGTGTGTGTGTATTCATGTATTCATATACAGTATATATAGAAGTTGACACAGCCTCAAAAGTACGTTCACCTTTAGTGGACCCTAAAGTAAAATGAATACTGCAAATATAAGCTTTATCCCTGCCTTATTAAATTTGTTTGGTCATGGATCAGGTTATAGTGTGCTAGAAGCTTGCATATGACTAACACAAAAAAACATTTTAATTGTTGTACTATCATCATGTTGTCCAAGTTTAGGATGACCAATTTCAATACAAATTTTGTGCATGCTTTTATGGAAACAACACACATTAGAGCTATTATACATATATATATATACATATATTGCTTGGTGTGTGTGTGTGTTTGATGAAAAGCTACTTAACTGTACAGAAGACTGAGTCCCTCAAACTGCACTTTACTGTGGTCTCTAGTAAATCTTCATCCCTATTACAATTTCTCTTTACCTTTCTTTAATTTAAATTTACTCTTTATGTGTTTATCCGTCACAGTCTACACCATCCATTTATGTATACATCCCTACTTTGAGCCTTGTCTTTCTAAATCACTTTTCCACTGACCTCTATCAAGAAACAAAACCAAACGTCAGTGTCATCATGCCATGCATGTGAGTATTAATTGGAAATTAACCCAATAGCACTGAGCAATCTTTACTATAACTCATAGGAAGTCCATTAGCTTGTAAGGTTTTGTAAAATAAGTCAAGTCACCACATTTATCAATTTAAATGTATTTGAAAACACCTTCATCTTTTTTGATTTCTACCCCTTTTGTATCCCACCTCACCCTGTCATTTTCCTCGCTCAACGTCATCCCCTACTTCCCTGTCCTGCCACTTATCTCTTTTCTTTTTTTACATCATTTAACTTTTTCATAGATTCTCCTCTACTGCTTCTTCCATCTCCCTGTCTGTCATTCATCCTTCCCTCCATGTTACACCCTACCCTACATGTCCCATAATTGTAAATGTCAGGACTTACTCCTCATGCTACATTGCCAAAACACAGACATCACAGGAATGACGCACATGCTGTGTATGCAACACCAAGATGAAGAAAAGCTTAGTAACTCAACGAATTCAATCAGACAACCCACAAATTATCATGTTAATTACTTTCATTTTCTACCTTTCAATTTATTATGACAATGCCTGGCCAATCCACTGCCCTCTATAGCTGGGTGGTAAAGGTAGACTCTAGACTAAGAGAATGGATGAGAAAAAATGTTGGCCTTCATGTGTCAGTAAGCAAAGTAAAAAAATGAACCACATAGAAGGACACAAAGGATGAAAGCATATTAAAGATTGAAATTTCTCCAATTTCCTTTACATTTTAAATGACATTGACATTTAGTGAAATGGTCCAGATATACAGTAATTCTCTATGTACTTCAGTACTCAACATAATTAACAATTATCAGTCAGCCAGATTATAAATCTACACCAAAGTTATTAAATCAAGCAGTACCATAGCACAGAATAATCCAAGGCACTCAAATATATGAAAAAAGACAGGTTCACACTTTCGTACAAAATATTAAAATAAGAAGATTAGGTAATGCTGTTAGATCAATTTGTCTCTTACATCCCAGACAGCAAGTGTATCCTGAATATAATATAATATAATATAATATAATATAATATAATATAATATAATATAATATAATATAATATAATATAATATAATATAATATAATATAATATAATATAATATAATATAATATAATATAATATAATATAATATAATATAATATAATATAATATGTGTCCTGCAGAAAAATTTTATCCCTTTTTTGACTGTAATTGACAGTCCACATTGTCTCTCACAAGCATATATTTCATGAGCCTTGGGACCAAAATGAATCAGAGGTAATTCATTATAAATTGTGGAAAATTCATGCACAGGGTGTTGATAAGAAAATACATATTCATCAATGGCAGTGGAGCAGGACAGAATCACAACATCTGATTTAAGGCTCCATTAGCAGTAGAAGCCTGCTAATCCCAACCCCTCGGGGATGATTGTAGAGAATGAATCAGAATGTATTTTAAAAGGTGATCGGATCTGTACAAAAATTGCCCATGACCAAGGAAATTGCTCCGCACAAGACAGATTTCACACGTAAGAGAGCATATTTTTGACTGGTGCTTCACCTGCAGGCAAGGATGCGACTTTAATTTGAATATTCTACCCATGTCTAGCAAGGACATAATTGAGATTAATGATAACACGTATCCCAATCACAACTTTGCATTTGTATTTACTTTATAATGATATGTTTGATTTTTTTCTACTGAAATACTCTCCAGACATTGTTCATCATAGGTAATACAGTCAAATAATGACTTGCTCTGAGCATAGACAATTGACCAATTCTCCTGCCTCATCTGTGTCACTTTCATTGAAATCAAAATAGATGAAAATGGGGGAAATGATTGCCTGTCGCAGAAATCAACAGAAGTGAATGAGTTACCCATAAAGTGCCAATCTGAATGTAATCAAAAAACATCCTGTAGCAAATTCCATTGTGGCTCATGATCCATATTCCCACCAGTGTCTCCCATTTCAGTCTAGCCATTGTTCTCTCTGTTTCTTATTTCACTGCCTCATCAAAGGATTTATGGAATCCTTTGATATCCTACAACATTACTTTAAATTGCTCAATTCATTCAGTAGGAACTATAAGGTCCATTGCCAGATTATTTTACAAGCTCCTTTACTCCAAGGCTTTTTGTGTGATCAAGATCTACATTTAACAATAAAAATGTAAAATATACTGTATGTTATCAACATAAAAAAGGAACAGTCAATCCCAGAACACCCACCCACACACCCATCCAGGATGACAATTTCTGTTGCCACTTACATAGTAACTACTGGAATCCACAGCAGTGGATCTTGTTTGTATAAAATATGATGGATTCTACAGACAAAAGCATGGCTGTGCCATGGGCTCACCAGTGTCACCTATTGTGGCTAACATCTACTTGGAAGAAGTCGAGAGAAAAGCCCTCAACTCCTTAAGAGGAACAGCACCGAGCCACTGGTACAGGTAT
This sequence comes from Lepomis gibbosus, assembly GCA_029875015.1. Taxonomy (NCBI): domain Eukaryota; kingdom Metazoa; phylum Chordata; class Actinopteri; order Centrarchiformes; family Centrarchidae; genus Lepomis; species Lepomis gibbosus. Next base: position 13,252 of record JAPMOB010251587.1, read on the forward strand.
GTGGGTGACACTTGGGTCAAAATTAAAACTCAAGAAGTGCAAGCCTTTACAGAACACATCAACTCTGTGGACAGTAACATCAAGTTCACACGAGAAGATGTCCGCAACAACAGTTTGGCTTTCCTGGACTGTGCTGTACACATTTAACAGGACAGGAGCCTACAAATTGGAGTGTACAGGAAACCAACACACACTAATCAATACTTACTTTTTGATTCCTACCACCCACTGGAACACAAGCTAGGGGTCATCAGAACTTTGCACCATAGAGCGGACAACATACCAACAAGTGCAAAAGCCAGAGAGAAGGAACAGGGCCACCTTAAGGGGGCACTTATAGCCTGTGGATACCCTAAATGGACCTTTGTGAAAACAGCGACAAAATCCAGAAAGAAGACCAACATGAGTCTAACGTATCAGAGAAACTCAGGAGAATTTTCAAGAAACACCACATCCCTGTGTTTTTAAACCAAAGAACACGCTAAGACTGGTACACCCCAAAGGCCGCACACAAGAAAAGCAATCTAGTGTATGCGATCCAGTGCAATGAGGAATGCACAGAACTATTCAATTCAATTTTATTTATATAGCGCCAAATCACAACAACAGTTATCTCACATCGCTTTTCATAAAGAGCAGGTCTAGACCGTACACAGGCAAGGAAAAACTTCCTTTTAAGAGGCAGAAACCTAGAGCAGAACCATGGCTCAGGGTGGGCGGCCATCTGCTTCGACCGGGGAACTAGGGGAAACTAAACAACCACTACACAAACACATGGCTCAACACAGAAGGGCTAACTCCTCAGGTCAAGACTCAGCAGTTTATTTACATCTAAAGGATAAAGGACACTCATTTGAGGATCACCAGGTGGACATTTTAGACAGAGAAGATGGATGGTTTGAAAAAGGAGTCAGGGAAGCCATTTACACCCAGGTGGAGAAGCTGTCATTGAACAGAGGAGGGGGTCTACGCCACCACCTATCCCCCACTTACAAATCCGTCCTTTCATCACTTCCCGGGAAACTGAACAAGCTTTTCCTCTTGGCCTCATGTGAAGATGCCAACAATGGTCATTCAGACTTGGCCACGGGTGGCTCTAATGACCATGACGACTGTCGTTACCACAGCCAGGAGCACTAACAAACCAGTGGTATCGACGATCGTAGCTAACGATCCCAGAGGTTAAAGGTTCAGTGTGTAATATTTCTGAGGATCTATTGACAGAAATGCAATATAAGATCCATAACTATGTTTTCAGTAGTGTATAAAGACCTTGCATAATGAACCATTATGTTTTTATTACCTTAGAATGAGCCATTTATATCTACATAACTGTGAGCACCCCCTTCTGTGGAGGTCGCTGTATTTTGTCGTCATGTTTCTATAATAGCCGACAATGGACAAACAGCGCCACAGAGCGTGTTTTGTCATCACAGCGTTCTTCAACTTTTACTTCCCTGATAGAAAAATCATGTAAGGTTAGTTGGATTGGTTTAGTCTCCAGCAGTGTGCTTTGGCTTGTGGTGTAAAATATGTTGTTGGATTAGTTTCATGTAGTTACTCTCTCTCCAGCACTATTTTGTCTTTGTCTGTCACATTAGTGAGACAATCAGCTGATAACTAATTGGCACTAAAACGGCTCAGATCAGACAGCCAAACCTTTACTGCCCTGGTAGAAAAAATATGTACAAGAAATATACAAGACATTGTGCCTATCAAGTGACCATTAATGAATACTTTCCCAATACTTTCCGAATGTGCATTAAAAAAACTTGGCTTTTTTTTATTGCATCCCCACTGTGCACACAAATGTGTAATTTGTAGTTTCATATGCTAAATGCCCAATAACAACGTTGCCCGTTTTACCACAAGCTGAAAATATGTACTTTGTGTCTCTGTTGTATTTAAAAAAAATTAAAAAATACATTTTGGTAAGATTCGCAGATTGCTTATCTAATTAAGCAAAGCGAGAGAAGCCTTGATCCTCACCTGACAATGCATTTGTAAACTTCATGTATTATGTGGTTTACTGTAATCTGTCAGTGGTCATACTTGATGCACTAGATGTGATAGCTTTTGAGATGTTCATTTACTTTGGTACGTTAGTCCAGATAAGCCAAGATGTAAAATAATGTATTACAGGAGTATGAGACATCATTTAGCACTTCATTTCTGGATGTGGCTGTTGTTTATTAATGAACAAGCAACAATATTATTATGTCTCAGACACCGTAGCTATACAACTCACTTGGATAGGGGAGGGGGGGTGCAATTCGCAACCCCCACCACTAGACCACTCACTAAAACGTACACACTGAACCTTTAGAAAAATAGCTGACTTTCCCTACCAGTCAGTCAGAACTGAAGAGGTCTCTTGGATGAGGGACAAAACGTTTTCTAGTATCTTCAACCAAGTCCAGTTGCCCTTGACCTCAACCTTCGTTGGATAGTTGTTAGTTGTTTCATATACTTATAGATCCAATATTTGTGCGTCAGACCTCCTTCAAAGCCTATAACTTCTACTAACTGGTGGTAAATGTCCATATACTGGCATTTGTAGCGTTAATTTCTCTGCTTTAAAAATGAAATTAATTTTATTGGCTCAATTACTCTTTCAGACTTCAATAGATTTTCTATGACTTTAACTAGATGATCATTGCACTATAATCAGTACGACTTGAGTTGTTGGGGTGCTACAGTTTAAAATTAGAGTAATCAACAACAACAACAAAAAAGCATTAGGAGAAGTTCACACATAGAGATATACATAAAAAAGAGTAGAAATGTACAATCCTGAAGGAATGTCAACTACTCAACGAATTTCCCAAAAACATAGCTGCCAGCAGAGTCACCCATCCTGACTGTATTAACAAAATTCCACCCACTGAGTAAAATAACTTGCAAGTTCCTTGTCTTCCAAATGCCTTTTCTTCAGGCTATTCTAGACATGGGAGGAGAGAAACATAGATCATATGCCTATATATACCATTCCTGTCTGAGTTTGGGGAGCTGTCAGCAAAAGAAGAATGAAACAGACCTGGAAGTGCGATCAAAAATACATAAGTAAGTAGAAAGTTGGGCCAGGTTGGTATTATAATCCATCAAGTGACTAAACCAAGGCAAGGAAACAGCCAGCAATCCAAGAAGTATCCAGATCTATATGCTGGTGTTTTCACATTTTCCTTAATATGTTGAATGTGCTCATAAGAAGTTGTCACTGAGTCATATTGACATTTACACTATATAATGTACATTTATACTATATAATCTTTGTTTGTCACCGGTCAAACATCAATACAAGCTCTATAACTGAATATTTTCTGGTTCAGTAATGAAAGACAGTGATGAGAGCAGCCTTTACGTTAGCAAACACCTTTGCAGTTGATACAGCCATATCCTGTGAATACATTATTCAACATATCTTATACAGAGTATTTTCCTTCATGTTTCATTTGCGACATCTGTCATCTCTGGAATAATCTCTAACCCATTTGATGGTCCTTCAAGTAAGAAATGTCAGTTAAAGAGAAAATAGTCCCAAAATGGCAACGTTTTAAAGTTTTAATGCTTTGAGATCAAATGGCAAAATTCATATTTTCCACTTCTTTGCATATCTGATATGAAGTCTATGTGTGTGTATATGTGTGTGTTTGCGGGAGAGAGAAAGTGAGACAGAAGACTAATTCTGTATGAGTATATTCTGACTCATAGCAATATTATATCTAATATCTAATTTTCAAATGCCAATACTTCATATTATATTAATTCACTCATTATTTTATGATACTTTTGCAAAGAAAATGTATGCGTGGCAAGAAAAAAAGCACTGACGGAAACACACATGGACAGACGAATGTGTTGTTTTATATAACATGATATCCTATAAATACCAAAGACTGTTGTCTTCTTACAAATTTAAGAATGTGACAAGGCTATGGCAAGGCTGTGCATCTATTAAGTTTATATTCTATTCACTTTAATCTTGGTATACCACAGGTTACACTGGGAACACTCTACTCAAATGGCACTTCTAAATGCTCGCTCCAAATCAAACAAGTCGTTTATGCTTAATGATCTCATCATGTCTAAGAAATTAGATTTTCTGTTCCTGACTGAAACCTGGCAGAAGAATATGGATCTTGGCCATCTCATCAAGCTCTGCCCAAAGGATTACACTTTTACCAGCTTGCCCAGAATTTCGAGCCGCTGAAGAGGACTTGCTGTGGTGTTCAGCAGCCGCTTCTTATGTTGCTTGATGAGCACTGCGTCGTTCATTTCTTTTGAACTACAAGTGATTTAAGATGGACAAACTAATCATTTTTACTGCATTTTAATATAACGTCACAGCCCTGCAGTGGTTCTCCTCTTTCCTCTCTAATAGGAGCTTCTCAACTAATGCTGGCAGCTATGCCTCTTCATTTGAAGCTCTGTTATGTGGTGTGCCCCAAGGCTCGGACCTCAGTCCTATTCTGTTTGCCTTGTTCCTACATCTTTGAAATGGAGTGTGGGGAAGCGTTATCATTTGGTTGCAATGTGTAACCTTATTGCTAGATGTTACTAAATCATACACACTTTTCCTTTAAAAACTCTTTAAAAAATTGGACTGGCAGATAAATTCCTACAGCTCAATGCTGAAAAAACAGAAGTTCTTATTTTTGCTCCACCTAGTCTTGTTCCTAAGGTATTGGAAGGTTCCTCATCTGTTAAAAGTCCAGTGTGTATGATTTAGTGGCACCTAGCAGTGAGGTTGCAGATTATACTGAATTATACTGAACTGAGTAGCCCTCACATCACCCTACCCTTTCAAGCATGTAGGAGAACCTAAGGTGGCGACAAAACTAAATGTTTGGTTCCATGTTAACCAAACCCAACCACCAGAGATATGAGCAGTAGCCAGTTAGAAGAAGAGTTTTCAAAAATGTGGTGGGGAAAAATAATACTGTCTCTGTAGCTATAATAGAGCTCATTCTAAGTTAACTAATTCAATTTTTATTTTCAGGTGATTATACATGAATGAAAACTTACTTGTGAATATTTTATTCCATTTTGGTCATATTCTGCCAATAGATTCCCTCAAATCTTACACATTAGTCCTTTAAATCCTCATCACTAATTTAGGTGTAACTATGGACCAGGCTCATATTGTGGACCAACATGTCGAGTGTTTAATTCATTCTTGTTTTTTCTAGCTGAGAAACTCAGGCCCATTGTTTCTTAAGCAGATATGACAATGATAATTAACACATTTATCTTGTCCCATCACAGCAACTCCCTTTTCACCTGCCTCAGCAAAGCATCCCTGTATCTTTACAAGTGGTCCAAATGGTACTGCTAAGCTTTTGACCAGGTTCTCTAAAACGTCTGGTGTGACAATGATTTTGACTTCTCTTGACTGGCTCCACAACAAATTCAGAATCCAATTCAAGGTTCTTGTGATCACTTATTGAGCTTTGCATGGTCAGCACATAGCTACTTTTGAGGTTGTAGCTCTTAAACTTTGGAACTCTCTCCCTTTGGAGTTAAGATCTAAGGATGCTGTGGGCACCTACAAAATGCAGCTCAAGAGCCACCTTTATTCCTCTGTCTACATGAATGGATGGAATAGGGAGATGGATGTACCAGCAAGGAGCCTTGCTGACAGTGGTTGGTACACGCACCCACATGTACTAGACTGAAAAAAGCAACGGAGCAAGAAAATGTTAAATAATGCAGAAAATTGAATGAGCAAGTTGGTAGTGCGAGTATGTGTCTTTGTGTAGTAAAATGCATGGATATGCAAGGTGGAATACATTCTACCAAGAATCCAGCAAATGTTGAACAACATTTCCTGCTGGGCTCACATAACAACAGGGAAATAAAACCCACAAATCACAGAAAAGCAATTAAGGAGACTCAAAACATAGTCATAATAAGGAAAAGATTACACTTATTCTTACAGTAAGTTTGCCTAAGCACTCACAGTTCTTTCCATCTGTAGTGACTGCTGTTCAATCTCATAGTTGTTTTTAAAGGTTTTGGTAGCCAAAGCTACTGTACTTTAGCTTAGCCGTTAGCGACTTTAGCTTAGCAGCTAGCGATGGCTTCTCCTTCTCCCTCTCGCTCTCCTGCTTTC
>JAPMOB010251589.1:0-15665 GCA_029875015.1 Lepomis gibbosus
TTAATCTAGATTAATTTCAAAATTAATCTAGATTAATCTAGATTTAAAAAATTAATCTATGCCCACCCCTAATAAATACACATATGGAAAAAAGTCATAACACACAATCTGCTGTAGAGATTGTGTGTTATGTTTGAGTTATGACAATTTTACTAACTTTCAAACAATTTCTATTAAGATTTACCAGGACAAATATTATTACTTGTAATGGGTGCTATTATATAACTGCATCACTGTTTTGCTGCTGCCTGTTGCTCTGCAGCATTTGATCTTGAGAACTCTGATTTTGAAGCTGTTGTTGTCACATCAGAATGGGGAAACACAAACATAACACAGTAAGAGGTGCTGTGTTATGTTTGCATTTCCTAACCTTGTAATTAAATGACTTTAAAACATCTTGCCAAACGACTGCAGTTAAAAATCAGCCGGCTGGTGAACATGTTGAAGTGTTGATAAAAGTGTGTTGTCCTTAAAAAAGTACTGAAAATAACAGGATTTCAAGTGATTTATTGATCTAAAAATGTCAGGATTTATGCAAAAATATTAAGTTATATGCAACATAAGACATAATATGAAGGAACCATCCATCCATCATCAGCCGCTTATCGTGCATACAGGGTCACGGTAATATGAAGGAACTTTTTAAATTGACAGTTTATGCACACAAGTATGTGCTGTAATGACAACAGCAGCTCTAATGAAGGCCCTAACCCCTAACCCTATGTTCACAGGACGCATTAGTTTTTATTCTGCTGGTACCTTGTAGGAGTAGAGTACTTTGCAGGTGAGGGGATAGTTTTTCAAGGTGCTGGAGGGGCTGGAGCTGCTGTCATCTAACACTTCACCACTGTCCTCTATCTCCTCTTCATCCTCTCGCTCCAAATCTGCTGTTCCCTGCAGAAAAATGACAGATGTTATTTTGTGTGACACGGCTGCGGGTTGAAAGTGTAACAAAATATCCAACTCAAAAACACCTATACTTCATGATGATGATTCTGGGAGCACTAGATACTCTGTATTCTATAAATACGTTTGCATTCATCCATTAGTGTACTTTGTGGGTCTTACAGAGAGTGAAGGATCGTGGGTACTGAGGTTGTTCCAGCGCTCGTTCTCCAGCTCCTCCATCACCTGGTTCATGGCGCTCTTCAGCCACGTTTCAACAGCAACACCTGCCTGCCTCAATAAGTCCAGACGGGCCTCGGCTTTCACCTTCACCGTCTGAAAAATAAAAAATTCAATAAATTTATTAACATGATAACAAACCAAATGGTATAGGGTCAGACCTGATGGTCACACATTCAAACTAAGGACAGCATCAAACTGGTTTGAGTTGGGTGTCAGAACCATTTTCAAAAAAATTTTTTTTAAAAAGAAGCATTGTTGCTTTTTCACTAAACGTGCTTTCATGCCCACCCTGTTTGGTTCAGTTCTATCGAACTTATTTGGTGTGCTTGCCTTTTTGTTTCAGTCTGTTTAAGCTGGTGTAAACGCTGTCAATCAAAGTCTCGTACTGGACCATAAGACTGGACCGAGACCACTTGAAAAGGAGGGTCTCCGTCTTGCTTCCAGGTCGTGTGTGAAAGCACCCCAAAAAAATCTAAATTTAAAGAAATTGCTGAAATCTGCAACAAACGACTTGTCTCATTATTAATCAGTCTTTTCCAGGTGTCAAGAGGCTCATTTTGTCAAAGCAACACTCCAAAATGCATATATATTTAAATTACAATGTACAACTTTATTATTCATGATTTTCAATTAATCAATTGTCCATAACAATTTCCTGCAGCCCAAAGTGTTTTGTTTATTTTGGACCAACAATCCAAAACAAAAGCAAATATTCAAGTTGCAGAAAATTCTAACATTTGAGCGTTTGGCATCTATCAAAGCAGTTGCCCATTAATTTCTGTCGATCAACCAATCAATTAATTGACTTATCCATACAGCTCTACAATGTGTGAAAGCAACCTGTAGTCCTGCTGTATTAGACCCTTATCTGTGTAATTTCATCTTTTTAACCAGTAGGTGGAGTACTAGGGCCACTTTAACAGAACACTGATTGAGGAAAGAGTGCATGCACCTCTTTCTTGATCACACCCCCACACCCACACCCACGTCACCTCTGCCCTCCGAAGACTCTGCCTGGCCACCTCCATCTTTGTCTCCAGCTCACTGTTGTTTTGTTCTGATGATTCCTGTGTCCCATATTCCTCCAGGGCCTGAAAACAATTCACAAGAGGAATCATCCAAAATGTTATTTAAAAAAAAGAAACATTAAATACACTTTTTAAATTGAAGACATCTGACTGACACAGAGTGACTCATTTCCTGTTTTACGCAAACAGACAGATTAATCCTGCGGCGAGTTCAGCTCCAACAAAACGTTTATTCAAACTGAAATGGTGGTACCTTGAACAACCTGTTAAGTATGCAAGCACACTGCCCTTTTAATACCAAGGGTTTTATACAAACATCGCTGCTGATTGGGTAACACCGCTGACACACCCTCCAAACGAGAGTCAATGTACCCCAAAGCCCAGCTGAACACCGTTTTGAGGAAAGATGTCCTTCAACCTTGAAAACGTAGCAAATGCACACGGTTTTCAGATTGAATGTGATTTGAATGAACATTTGAATTGCTGGGACATTGGGGGTTTTGAAGCCTGAATTGAAAGTATGTGGGAAATGGTGATAATGTATGTAAAGTTTATCTGATGTCAGCAGATGCAGCCGAGCCTCCAGATATCTGTGAGCGTTGCCCAACGTGGTATAACCTGGTATATCTCTAAATAGACGCTGTGAAACCCATCATATGGACAATTTTCGTTAATGTACAATTTTGTACAAAAGTGTGTACAGGTGCTTGTTAATTGCTTATCTGGTTTATGTAGGGGTGGTTTAACGACATTAAGCAGGTATCAGATCCGCCCGTTACCTTATATTTTGCGTTTGTACTTTTCCCTTGCTGTTTTAGTGTAAGGCGAATTGCTACAGAGTGTTATGTGTTGTACTGGTCGCTGATGAGGTTTGCAATCGCTTAACTTCACAAGGATCAGGAAAAGGAGTTAATGTGAGGTGATGATGAACTCTTATCCTGTGTTGTAATACTTCATGCATATTTGCCTTCACACAAATGTTATGATCTGCTGATTTATCAATCTATTGACCATCCTTGTTGATTAACGGTAAAGATCTAAGTGGTCAAAAAACATTTGTTGGTCTGCCTGAACCCGCCATGTCTTTGTCGTCCCCAGAGTCAGATTAGTGGCCGGAGCCGCTGTAAATCACCTCTGTACTGTATTCCCTGTCATCAAACTGGTCTCTGTCTGTCTCAGAGGCTGCGTTCAGGTCTGTTGCCTGATCACTCGCCTCTGGTTCTGGGGCTTTTTCCGGCGCCAGTCCCTGGCAGCATTTCCTGTTGGGACCCTGGGCCTGAAAATCTCTTCCTGCTGGCGGTCCAAAGTTGCTATACTAGTGGCGTAAACAAACACCAACACTCCCCCAGTGTGTCTAAAACTAGAGTTAGTGCTGCTAACTCTAAACGCAGTTTAGTCAGCTATAAGGGCGAAGCCCTGAGAATCATCACGCTTATGTTTCAGCAATAATTGTCTGCACATCCATGAGTACACAGCAAACAGGAGCTGCTAACAGCTAATTCAGCATTTTTCAGTGATATTGGCATAAAACAGGGTTCAAGTTGTAGCCCACAGTTAACTGACAGCATTATTTTGTAGTTCCTGGTTACATCCTCCAAAGGGACAAAATTACGGGAACAGTAGTTCCAAAACATAGAGCATGATTATCTTCCAAATGTAAGTAAGACAAAGAATAATAACAGGCTTAACAAAATCCATTACTATAATTTTCTTCACATTCAGTATTTTTTTTTGACTGAAGTGAAGCTCAGACTGTATCATCCACACGGTTCTTACATTCCTGGAACAGACATTCTCCTCCATCCATACTGATATTTGCCCTGTATTATAAACCTGTGGACACATCCATAATATTCCCAGCAACCATAAATTCTACAAGGAATTACGGGTGTAATGATGTAACACAATAAAACAATACAAGACCGTTTCTACCATCACAGTTCCTGGAAATTACGACATAAAATTATAATGTGTTAAATGACTAATAAACTGATTTATGGCCAGACAACTTCCTTGTAGATTCAAAGGGCAACTTGGCAGGTGACTTTGTGTTCTTTACTGTTTTGTAATACTGTGACAGGTGCTGAACACTCAACGATAGGCAAACTATTTCATTTATTATGCGGGGCTTCACATTTTGGGATGAGAGTAGCAAACAAACAAACCACACAAAGTTCCTCCAGAAATCTGTGTTCTCCTGGAGAAATGTACTTTGGAAAGGTTTCTCTAATCCCCTCGCCTGATTATGGAAACCGGGTTTCTGATTTAGTCAGTTTACTGGAGACAGGCGACTTTAACGTAGTTAGTTAAGTGCATGTTAACGCATTGAATCACACAGAGGGCAGGAGTGGAGGTAAGTTGAGTTCTTAGCGTGACTACAACATGAAGTACCTGACTATCACTGTATAAAGGTTCACAGTTGTTCTTGAAAAGCTCACATTTTCCTGTTTGTGCTACAACGCAAGAGAAGAGAGAATTGTTTTCAGAGTTATATTCTTCTGAGTGCTTACTCAAAAAACTTGAGTATAAAACTCTCACTTACTGCGCAAAGAAAAAGAAAAGAAATGCCAAAGATTGAGATTTAGAGACTATCTTACAATGCTTAAAGTCTCAAACATCAATGTCTGCTTTGTCAATAGGTTTTTTTTTTGTAGTACAATCCCCATTGTAAAATGGAGCAACATATATCTCCCCCCGATGGCCCAGGATCCTATGTTTCTGTACGGTGTATGACCCAACAGTGTAGAAGGTGGAGGTGTTTGATGAAGTGTGTACAGGATATGATGATATGTATGAGGATATGTATCTCCCTCCTGAAGCATGCCTAAAACATCATCACTTCATCGTTTTAATCTGGTTCTCACCCTCTGAGCGTGGATGATGCTCTTGTATTCTCGGGCAACGCGACTCGCCCATTTTCTCGCCTCTTTATCCAGGCCGTGCTCCTCCGTCGTTCCGCTCTCTTTCAGCAGCTGCATCACCTATAAATCCCACAGAGATGGAGGGAGAGAGAGTGAAACAGAGCAGGTGACGGAGACAAGACCATAACAATATTTAACCAATATAACAGACTGTAGAAGACTGCTGATATGAGGGTTGATATTGACCTATTATTGGAAATCAGATTTGTTCCAGAAGTTGTTGTGAACAAACCTCACAACAATTTTAAAGGTTCAGTGTGTAATATTTCTGAGGATCTATGGACAGAAATGCAATATAAGATCCATAACTATGTTTTCAGTGGTGTATAAAGACCTTACATAATGAACTGTTACGTTTTTATAACCTTAGAATGAGCCATTTATATCTACATAACCGTGTGCACCCCCTTCCTTGGACGTCGCCACGTTGCATTGTCATGTTTCTACGGTATCCGAAAACAGACAAACAGTGCTACAGAGCGTGTTTCGTCACCATAGTGTTCTTTTTCTGCTTGTATAATTCCGCAGCTCGTAACTACTTTGAATGCATACGAAGAAGAAAAAGAGGAACTACAGTCTCTGAGTAGTGGTCCGGTTTATTAGAAGTAAGAAGAGAAGTGAATTTGGACAAATGGAAGACTACACAAGCAGACACTGTGCGGATCTTCGTCGTCAAAGAAGCGAAAACATGATGAACCCAGATGAGTCGGGACAGAGACAGACAGATGACGGCAGAAATAAAGGATATAATTATTTTATCATTTTTTTTCCCCAGATTGAAGGAGCTGATGCAGGACAAATGTTTTCAAAGTGGCGCTGAAGTTATGTGGTTTTGCTGGACAAGTAATTAAGTTGAGCAAGTTTAGCGATGCAGGTGCAAACTGTTGTTTGATAGTTTTAGCTAACATTATAGCTGGCCATAATCACTGAGAGAAATGACGCGTTTCCTCACTCAGTGTTGTGAAATATACAGTTGGATTGTAATTTCATTAACATTATTCTTCAGTGTGTGTTTTGGCTTTGCTGTGCCGCGTACATTAGTGAAACAATCAGCTGATTTATTGGCAATAAAACCATAACCTGACGTTACAGCTGGAAGCTCGGACAAGCCAGCTTAACTTCTACTGCCCTAGAAAAAATATTCAGTCAGGTTGTAATTTTTAAATGTGTCTTGGTTTTGCTACGTGGGCATAAATGTCTCGTGAGACAGTCAGCTGATTATTATTTAAAACGGTACAGCATGGAAGTCCAGATCAGCCAGCTAAACTTCACATTTTACTGCCCTGGTGGAAAACACTTCACTGCCAACGTCATTGGGAGCCTTGATCCTCACCTGCCTTTGTAAACTTCATGTATGACGTGGCTTACTTTTTCCTGTGAGTGGTCACACTTAGAGAGTAGATGAAATGGTTTGAGATGTTTTTTGCTTCGGTATGTTAGTCCAGATGACCCAACCCTCCCAAGATGTAACAAAACGCATGTTAACAGTACAGTAAAATAATGTATTACAGGAGTATGAGACATCATGTAGCACTTAATTTATTGATGCTGCTGTTGTTTGATGGACAATTAACAACAATATTCGCAAAATGGTTTGGTTTTACGGAGAACTGAGTAAAATATCATTTCTTAATATATCTATGTAAAGTACACCTTTTCCAAGAAGAAACCAATTTCTTGACTGGCTACTCCCTTTTGTCCTGTGCGGCCACTGTAGCTATCTTACATGCTTGGAAAGGGGAGGGGGAGGCATTGAGTGAGGAGTTTTTGCAATCCATTGCAATTCGCAACCCTCACCACTAGATGTCACTGAAACTTACACACTTAACCTTTAATATCTTTCATAGAAGACACTGCCTAAAATCTCATTTTTGAGCAATCCAAATTAAAATCATTCAGCAAAGAAAAGATGTTTTGCCAAGGAGGTTTCTCTGGAAAAAGAGGTTGTTTATCCAAATAACAACCCCTTACTGTAAATTACCTAACACAGAAACATGTTTATTTCTTTAAAAAAATCTAACTGAATTCACCTTTAAAGTCCCACTAGAACATATTTAAGAGGACATTGTGGTTTCCCAAATGCCAGTAAAAGAACCACCAGTGTGAGTTATGTTTACCATTTCTGTTACGTCAATGTGTCAACTTCCTCTTTACATTTCACATGGGGTTAGTTTAAAAAGTGCATTGCAGGAAAGACATACACAGGAGAGGAGCTGGCCCATTTGTCTCGACACCAACACTGCCTCTACATCACATCTCTCAATTTTAATTTACTGTTTCAAATTTGACTTTTGTTCCTTTATTAATATTGAAACAAACATTTGAGTTAAGAGGTTTCCACATGACAACAGTAGTGTGTGTATGGAGGGTAAAGGCTGGGGTGGGGTGGGTCAGTGCACTCTGATGAGGCCCACTCACAATGCCTCCTTTTCACAGCTGGTCCATTCACAAGGCCCAGACTACCTCCTGCCCCTCCCTCCCAGTTCAGCTCTATTCCTTACCGGATCCCTCAGTCTGGTGAAAGTGGTATAGAGAGGGAGAGAGAGAGCGAGAGAGGGAGGGAAGGGACAGGGGGAGGGCTCTCCACCACTAATGTTTTCTTTAGGAACAGGCTGCTGCTTGTTTGACTTCCAATGAAAACAACGCCAGCGTTTGCAGTTTGAACAAATTGTCCAGTGTTGTCCAGTGGAGCAGAGGGCCAGTGCAGAGGAGGACTGGCAGAGCTGCGCGACGGACTAGTGTGGCTAGCATGTGTGATATAGACTGCAATACGTTGCATTCATATGCAGCAACCACCAATAAACCACTGGCCGTTTTGCATACCAGGGTTGTCGTAAAGACTGATGATAAAATATTTTTGGCTTGATGGTAACATTTATGCTGGTATTAAATGTTTTATAAAGGGCAAATGCTATAAATAAATATAAAATAAATTACCAGTATATGGAGAACTGTCTGAAATAGATTCCAGTCTAGAGACACTACGTGCTTCATGACCAGGTGTGCAAATGCGCTGAACAGATTGCACTTGAATTAGAACCCATGACTCAGGTTTGCTAGAGTGCGTAGGCTGTTATAAGATGCAAAGTTTACACACAAAACGTTTATAGCCCCAAGTTTTTTGGCATGGCAGCTGGGAGATCAGATTTTGATTAAACCACAGCTGGAGATTCAAACCAAAAACAGCACACTGCGTTAAAAAGGCCAGCCACAGTGGGGCCGTGTTGCTGCTGGTACTGGTGGAAACAATGAAATACAATCCAGGAAGTCCAGTATGAATAATAGATCCATGAATGTGGAGGCTTATCAGATGCCAAAAAACTCAACAGCTATTTACAGTATAAAACTATGAGGATCACAGCAGCGTCATTTTAAACTTTGTTCCAACAATAACGAGATAAACAGATTGAATTACCTCATTCAAGGTAATGTGCCCTTGTATGTGCTCAACTGGACACTGCAGCACCGTGTCAGATGATGCTGTGTTGCAGCAAAAGTTGAGCAGAGTTCAACCTTTTTGCCAGACGCCCTAGTGTACTTTTCCTGTTGCTCTCTGTGCCGGCATCCCCAGTGTACTAATGTTGGCCTTGGACTGAATGTATATGAGCCAACCACAATAATTTAATATGACTGTTTGCGAGCTGGTCATAGTTCATTTCCTGTTGCACGTAAACTCATTACTTCATTATGTTATTACTTAAGAGTTTAGTGACGTTGCTTTTGAAATGATCTCTCTGTTAAGATAATGTTTAAACAAAAAAGGCAGAGATCTGAATATATACACATAAATAAAAACTCCACTACACCCACAATGACAATTCTAACAAGCTGATTTTTCGCAGGTGTATTATGTTAACCATGCTCACCAATGTGGTCTATTTATTAATTTTTTTTTTCTTCTTCATATTTAGTCATAAATAAATTAAATATACACCTGAAGACGGTGTTAGGGATCACCAAAGTCAGTAAGATTCTGGGAACCATGAATGTCTGTACCAAATTTCACAGCAACCCATTCAATAATTGTTGGCATATTTTAGTCTGGACCAATGTGGTGGATCAGCCGACATGTGACAACGGTCCTGAGCTGAATCCAGACCAGGGTACTGTAGCCTCGTGTTACACATCCTGACCCACTCAGGATGCCCATGCGCTACTTGTTCTACTTGAACTGATTTGAAACGTAGTCTATACTAATTAAACGGTCATCTGTTGATCTTTGTTGAGCTTCTGACAGATTACCCCACTGACCCAAACTCTCCCGGTTTGTTTTATTTATAGTGTCCTACAGTTTCCTGGGGAAAAAGGCTTGCAAGATAAACTTAAAAAAAATTTAAAAACTTCTTTATGACTTTCTATTAATGCATATTTTCAGGTAAAACACTAGATAGTTTCAGTGCTTCAACAACCTACAAATAATTAATGGAAAATTACCTTGACTGAGCTGCTGATGACTAATAGACATATTACTCATTACTCATGGACACCACTTCCTTTTAAGCCAAAGGGGGATTTTTGCAGATTCCTTTTCTATTGATGGATTAATTAAGGAATCATTATACAGAATAATGACAAAGCCCATCAAATGAAGCTTTGGCCAAAGTTAAATATGGTAAATCCCCATCACCACTATCATCTTCAGATTGTTTCAGGAGGTTTCATTTTTCATCCACTGGCTTTTCTCAACCACTACATAATTAATGACTAAAATGATGTTTTTTTAGCAAGAGTTGGACTTCAAATGAAAAAAACACACTCACTCTTTCTCAGACACTTTAAAATTCTTCCACACTGCCGAAATGTTAATGGAATTGTTCAGCAAAATTTTGTCAGCCTTTTGACTTATTAGGCGGAACACCAAAAGTGCTTTTTTGCTATTTTCGGCTGATTAATTTTGGTGGCCGAACATTTGGTGCATCCCTACAATAAATCAATAGCATTTACCGTATCTGCGTCGATGGGCTGGTACAAGAAGTCCGGGGCTTGTTGAAAGATGAGGTTCTTCTGTACAAAGAGCTGTTGGTGAAACTCTTGCAGTATCTACAAGAAAAAGATGAAATACATATATTATACATAAGTTCTACCAGAAACTTTGATGATATTGATACAATTCTGTCATTCGTACCGGTTAGTACCTGTGTCTTGTGACCGTTGTTTTCTGTAGCAGCTCTTCAACTGTGAGTTTATCATTTATATTTTTATTTGTAGATATAATTTTTCTGTTGTATATCAGCCAAAGTATCACTATAATATTGTAGGAACTGTGCGTCCAGACACTCTCCAGTTTAGAGGTCGACCGATATGGTTTTTTTCACGCCGATGCCGATGCCGATACCGATACCGATACCGATCTTTTGAAATCCGGGTCGGCCAATGGCCGATTAATGCTGCCGATTTATTTTGGCCGATATTTGGCCGATATTTGCTTGGTTTTTAACCTCTATCTGAAATATAAAATGTAAAAGAAATGATAATTTCTTAACAGACAAACTTTCTCAACAAAAACATTTATTTCAGATGCGCCTGCCTAATAATCGGCTTGATATACTTGGATATTGGCCGATGCCGATTATGTTAAAAAATGCTAAAAATCGGCCGATTAATCGTCCGACCGATTAATCGGTCAACCTCTACTCCAGATAAATAAGGAAAGTAGGCAGACTATTAATAACCGAGCCCAACCATCCTGAAACATTAAAATATTGATAAAATAAAATACGGGAGCAGGTTACTTCAAGTCCTGTAAAAGATTTAATGTCAGAATCTCAACAACCCTCTTACATTTAGAGATTTTACAATGAGCTTTCCTAAAGTAACTTATTTGGTATCAGTTCTGTATTTAGCGACTATCTACATTTATCTTTTTATATAGAGAAGTAGCCACTCGACAGTGAGTTTGGTAACATCTCATATGATATCAGTATGATGTTAAGGTATAGGTCATGTACTTAAGCTCTCCTGATAAAGGGGAAGAGATTTGTCTGCCACAGGTGGTACAGCAGTGGTCAAATCTGAAATATTCATAACACATACAACTCAGCAGTGTGGATCAGAGTGTTATTGGCCATTACTGCGAGTTTAATGGTGTGAAACTAGAGGCCAATGAGTTGAATAATTACAAGAAAAAACAATGAAAGTGTACTGGGAGTGATAAATTCCTGATAATCCTAAACCAATCCAATTTAAGCAAAACAGTATCATTATCAAAAATGTTATTTATTGCTTTGAAAACATATTAGAGCATCTGCGAGCGATTATATTGCTCCCATTAGACCAGTGGAGCATGAATTTAGCTTACCAAGATTTTAATATGCTGCACATGGAAATAAATTTTTAAACTATATTTAGACTACAAAACACAACATAATAATAATAAAATAAAACATATTCATAAGATTCAAATCTAGTTAAATTGAAATGTCCTTTTACACAGAGCACACATAAGACCTGTTTGTGTGAACACTGGAAGCATAGGGGCTGGAATGTGACCTCTGCTGAAAATGGCTATTTTGCTTCCCTCTTTAATGATTCATGTTCATATTCTGGCCTGAGCAGAAACAAAATGCAGCTCCAGCTCCAGAGAGGCAAGATGACCTGAACAAACCAGAATAAAGAGGTTAACAACGGCTCAAGACTATGTAACCGAGGAACACCGAGGTAACTCAAACCATCAAATTAATTAGCAGCCATTGAGGCAGTAGAGTTCAGCTCTTCCCACATTCACAAAGACACTGAGTGATACTGATGGATCCTAAGGATCATATCGGGCATAATTTAGCTTAAATAAACGACAGTAACAAAACTGTTATTGAATCTTTTAATTCTCCCCTCTCTTTCTTATTAGCCAACAGGAGTGTATAAACTTTCAGCAGGTATTAGTTTTACCTCTGACATAAATATAGTCATTGGAAGATGAAGACAGGATTTTTTGGATTAAAGAGCAGCGGACCACAATCCACCCGGCCCAAACAACCGGATCAGATGCCACAGCGGGTGCAGTGATCACTCAGATGAGAGGAAAGAGAGCCGGAATAGGAGCCATGCTGGTCCAGCTTGGACTTAAATTTGCTCCGGTCTGGACCAAATGGGACTCATATTGACCAGACAACAGCATTCAGAGACTGTTGGGCCCACATCAGACAAGTGTTAGAATGTTTATTAAACAACCTTGTTGTCCCGTTGGCAGTCTCCATCTGCAGCCCCTCCCTCTATCTTTTTATGCTATGTATACATTTATGTTTGCAATTATCATTTCTTTCAAGAAGAATTAAGTTCGAACTTGTTTGATATTTGCAAATATTAAAGGACTCAGATTAGCACTGGAGCCACACAAACTGATCAGGACATCCCTATCAGAGGTAAAAAAAAGTGAAGTGCTGGTGGTCTAGACGGTTTCAAGACTTACCCCACTTGAGCTGTTCAACAGGTGGTTGAAGGTGTTGTGGACAGCCTGGTAACTATCCAGCTCAGTCTGACACAGTGAGACCAGGTAGTCTTTTACCTGCTCGTAGATTTTGCCATCCAAGACCTGCAGACCCAAACAAACAGCACAAGTTCACAGTAAATCTCTGTCTCCTACCATTCACCCACCCACTCAGAGGGTACGTCCTCACCTTGATGCAGTCCATGAGGTCTGTGTCATAATATCGGTGCTGGTGAGCATTAGCGGCTGCTAGAGTGAGAAGGTAGTCATTTCTGGCATGTGTGGCTTTGGAGTTACATTCGCTCCTCTTGGCTTTCAGCTGGAATGCAAAAGTTCATGCTGTTGACTGCAGCACCAAAATGTCACAAACTGTAGAGCAATTCTTAGGATGTAAAGATCTCATACCTTTACGCTTGCCCTCTGAAGACTTGATCTGGACTGGAAGAGACTTAGCTTAGACCTGAACGAAAGAAAAGAGACATTGTTTGACATCATGACTTTAGGAGAGAACAACGTTTATTTGTAATATTTCTTATAGTTTTAGAGTAAGTAGTATTAGAATGAAAGCCAATCAGTCTTTCAGACAGTGAGACTTCACAGAGCTGTGCCTCCTCAGCTCTATAATAAATTTT
The DNA here is from genome assembly GCA_029875015.1 of Lepomis gibbosus. Lineage (NCBI taxonomy): Eukaryota > Metazoa > Chordata > Actinopteri > Centrarchiformes > Centrarchidae > Lepomis > Lepomis gibbosus. Next base: position 13,133 of record JAPMOB010251589.1, read on the forward strand.
CCTAATGGGCAGAAATATGTCTGCAATGTGGTGAGTCCAGGTGCCAGCTGCTGATGTTGTTCCAGGACAAAGTGTTCGGCTCCCTCAAGCATGAATATTAGCTGTTTATTGGGATGCAACTAACAAGTATTTTCATAATCAATTAGTCCCCCTCAAAAATGTGTTTTTCTTATATTTACTTCACTTCATGAACGTGCAGAGTTTGGCATTAGAAGTCTGTTTTTACATTCAGCTGCTAAAGGAGGAACCTTTCTTTATGCTCCCCTTAAATCTAAGTTCAAGACGTGACTTTAGAACTATTTTGGAAACCAATCAAGGTCCAGTATGCAACTTACACAAGTGTGCTTTTAATTGAGACCTACGTTTATTTATCAAAACGTGTATCCATACCTGAGCAGTCAAAGTGACTTAGCATTTAACTGGGCTTTCAATTGAAGTTTGACAGTAATTGTGTGGTCTGTTTGTGAAAATGTATTCTTCAGGGTGATGTTTTCTAACTGCTGGTTTCGTCCGGAACTGTTATTGTAAGCTGAACAATATTCAGTTTACTATAACGTCTGCATAGGAAAAGCACAAATCCTAACATACTAGAAGCTAGAACCATTAAATGTTTGGCTATAGACACAATGAATCATTCACCAAAATAGTTTTCAATTAACATCATTTCAGGTATAGTTGTTAGTATAATGTATTTGCTCTTAGGCACTTCCAGCGACTGTTTTTTGTGGTGTTTAACAGGCAGCAGAAGACAAAACATTTTCCACTTAAACCATATGCTTGTAAACCCATGAATAATAAAACCATAATGAATCAAAGATAGTAAAGTAATTTGGTCCATACTTGGCGTCCAGCTCTGCCTTCTCTCGGACAGCCTGTGCCATCGTCTCAGCATCCTGGTACTTCTTCCTGCTCTTGGTCAGCTCCTTCACCGACTCCTGGAGCTCAGCTTGAACCACTGTCAGCTGATCAATACACTGAGCATGAACATCGAGTTGGAGACACAAAACAAGAGAGAACTTAATATTTATGCAAATTATTACCACAATGCACCACTGAAAAATTATGCAAATCTCAGCCATATGTACCGAACACGTGGGTGAGTAATGACATAATGTTGTACAGGAGCTATAATGGCATCTCCTATGAAGGTATATCACACACAAGAGCAGCCTTGTAGGCTGTAGGAACATGGCCAGCAGAAACCAGAGAGCAGTGGTGGCCACATTTCAGAAAATAGTTAAAGCGGACTTAGACCTGATGATCATGAAACAGGCTTAACCTCCAGACCAGTTCAGTGCTCCAAATCAGTTCTGGACAGATACTGGGCTGATAGCTGTCATTAATGATAGGAGCTGTGACTTTTACTTATTGCACTGTTTATCAGTATGACACTGCCTGTTTACATAAAGTTCCCAGTGGAAATGATTGTGAAGTGATACTGATCAGAGGGCAAAGAACACGTGAATATGCCTGCTGCTGCTCTTAATGATTATCATTATGGCTCCCAGTGGAGAGTATTACACAACCTTGCATTGTGTTCCAGCTGAGTTTCAGCTCTGAAATTATACAGATACATTGTGGCTGTACTGGTCTTAAATACTGTTCTACCCACCTCACTAGTGTACAGTATAGAGAGTAGCATACATCCACATCAGACTGGTAAAATTTCTAAATAATAATTATTTGCATAATGTTTTCCAAACAGTGACAGACATACCCAGTTTCGGGGACAGTGTGGCATTCATAAATATGATCTTTCGTTTTCGTTTCGTATTTCTGTGTATTTTGTCACATGGTGTCACGATTAGCACTGCCGCCCAGCAGCCTGGGAAGTTAACAACCAATTAATGAGCTGTGACAAAAATTTTATATTTGTTTAATTATCTGACAACAGAAACAGAAAAATATGTAAATAAGAACAACCATATAGTGAATTGGGCTTTACTGAAACAGGGTGTTGCTGAGCACCTAAGTTACTAGTTCTGCTGCAAAGTAAATTGCAGGCTACATGCAAATCAGTGTAGATGATACTCATAATAACAGCTAAAAACTAACACAAGCATATTAAGGAATGTTTTTCATGAACTAGAAGTGACAACATCTTTATCTTATCTCTCTCAACCATACGAATCAATGCTCTCTCATCCTCACAGATCTTTCAGTAGTTAACTTATCAGGGATCAGATAAACGCTACAACCATATGTTACACATCTGTATGATCGAATTTGTTGAAACTGCTGGAACTGCTTTCTTCTTTTACCTTTATGTGAGACATGAGAGAAAGACGGCTGATTTTAGTGTAAGTTTAATCTCAGATTCTGCAGAAACTACTACCACAGACCACTTATTGAGGTTCTTGGGGAAAGTAAAGTGTGTGTGTCTAATGGCTCGTTTCCACTGAGTGGTGCGGTACGGTTCAGTTCGGTACGGTACGCAATTATTTTAGTCAAATAGTTGTGAATGGTACCAAAAAGCCGAACCGTACCGTACCACTTTTTGGGTACCCTTTCGTTGGGGTACCTAGCACAGTGG
>JAPMOB010251591.1:0-21279 GCA_029875015.1 Lepomis gibbosus
CAATGCAGAATTAGTTTACTGTAGGAGTTCTTCCAGTCTCAAGTAGCCTACCACCTAAACGCAAAGCACATCACACGCTAAACATAAGTACATCTTATTGAACATGATTTATTTTCATCACCAATTATCATAGTAGAACAGTTTTCTCAAGCAGTTTGTAATGCATTTTGGAAACAGGAGATGAGCCCCTGGTCTAATGCGCCACCTGGCTTTAAACCTGGCTTGAAACCTGTTCGCACACATATTCTGAATCCCTTCGGCAGAATTCAAATGAGCCATTTTAATCTAGATTAATTTCAAGATTACAGTGAGATTTATCTAGACTAAAAAAATTAATGTATGCCCACCATTAGTTTTTATATTTATTTTTATTTGCTCCCAAGTCCATTTCACACAACCTGTCACAGTTGTTAAAAGAAATTGTTTAAGTTGTTTTCGTGTGATACTAAATATTATGAGCATATATTTTGGTATTCAAAATAAGTTCAATATGAATTTGTTATAAATTTAGGTTGCATTGTTTCTGACATAGAGACTGGTCATGTACTGCCCCACCTTTTGCAATTTGGGCGCAGGTAACGTGGATGAGTTTTCAGTAAATGTAAAGCTGAAGACGTAGTTGAGATAGTCTTTCGACAACTATTTAAGCAGTTGTTTATTTTGCCATTTTGTTGCTTTGTAAAGTTAATATAGACCAATGTTTGGAACACGAGTGTGTTTAATGAATTAATCTGATTTTTAAGTAACGAGAAGTTCTTGAAAGAGATGGAACTTGTTGAAAAGCCGTTGCAGCTGAAAATATAAGGCATATGTACCATAAAAAAATACTTAAAGCAACACATTCATTTAATGGAATACACAAATGTAATTATAGTCATATCTACTCTCATGATGGGGCAGTGATATTATAATCCTGTTAATTTACACACTCAGTGATTTTTTTGTCTTCCTGCATTTGGCAGGAGGAACAGTATTGCTTTTAGCCTGGATTATGTGTTTAACTTCTTTGTATTTGTATAATATTATAGTTCGCTCTTCCTTTGTAAAATATGCTGCTCTGCTGCCAGTAGTCCATGTTTGCAATCTGCTGCAAACACATCCCTTTAAAGTGAACACGCTCATGTCTGGATGGTAGAAACACTGGACTGAGTTGTTTGTGACCACTTATCTTGATTGTTACCGTTAGCAAAGCCAGATAACAAAAATATATCCTGGGTATGTTGAACTTGTTTCATAGTATAATAGTCCTAATCTTCCAGACAAAATCTTCCAGAGTATTGAACAAGCGCAATGCAGTGCACCCCATGAAAGTATGTCAAAGTGTTTGTTTATGCCACTGACTTACTAGTGATTTATGCCAATTTTAGTCAACTCACCTCCTTCAGCTTGTCTGTAAGAACCTTGATCTCCTCCTCATACTTGTCCTCTTTTTGTGAGTACTGTAGTTGCATACAAAGGTGAGAAGAGTTAGGTATATATATATATATATATATATACATAAACAACAGATTTCAAGGGATTATACTGTGGATTATTTGCCGTGAATCCTACCTTCTCTGCCTGGGCCTCGAGAGACTTCAGGTTGTTCTGCACGGTTTTTAGCTCCTCCTCAAGCTCAGAACATTTGCTATTGATTTATGGTTTGTTTGAGTAAGCAGAAAGATGCCAAACAACAGACAAAAAACAAATTACAACACAATTCATCTGAAATGTTATTTAAAGTTGTGACTTTAAGTACTTACCTCTCAGACAGCTCAGCACGCTCCTCTGTACGTTCCAAGTCACTCTCAATGATCACCAGCTTACGGGCGACCTGAAGTCACACCATACAAAATTAAAGTTCCACACCAGTCTCATATATCAAGTCAGACAGAATGAATTAATTCCTAATGTGGCAACTGTAATATTAATAATTATTTATGACTCTGTGGCAATAATAAGCATCTGACAATAAATGGCCATTGAGGTCAGCCGTTACATTAAGTAAAAGAATGTAGAAATGCTAAGCTCGAAGTTCAGCGTGCAGTTTACAGCAGAGAAACTTGCCTCCTCGTACTTGCGGTCAGCCTCCTCTGCAATGTGTTTGGCCTCCTTCAGCTGGATCTCCTGCAGCTCCATCTTCTCCTCGTCCTTCATTGCCCTGTTCTCAATGACCTTCATGCCTCTGGGGGGGGAAAAATAAATAGTATGGTGGGTAAGTCATGAGCACCGCAGGCACAATAGCAGGCGAGTATGTTTTGATAACTCCACAGTTTGGCACAGAGAAATTCCATTATTATGCGCTTGAAAGAAAGTTTACCAGTCCTCTACTGATGTCTCATGCTAGATTATCCATGGGATTACTATCTGGACAAAACATCTGCATACTTTGACTGTGTGGGGAGGTCATGTATGACCAAACACCAAGAATAGAGTATGACACACACACATTCATTTCAAGATTTAATTTAAATTTCCATCAAAATGCTACAGCTGCCACTATTGGTCAGGAATTATATTGCATTAATAAAAAGACATTTGGTGCAAGCAGGACAACAGTAAATCATTTAGTCTTGCTATTATGAAAAACATCATAGAAGAGAAAACTACATTTCTATCCCTGTTTCAATTTAGTGCACGCCTCTGAACACCAGTGCAATATGACTTCCAGCCGCCAGTGGCAGCACTGAGCAAAATGTTAGGAGTGGCACATAAAACAGCATGTATTATGCGCAATCTTTGCTTTCTTATTTGTCTGAAACAGGCATTTAGCGCACAGCACAACCACTGTGCCTCAAAAGCGTTTGCAATGGCATGGGAACTAATGCTTCAGTACAGTGGAGTGATTTAGTCACTTTCATAATCTAAATGTCCTGTCCTAACCCCGCCACGTCACTCTTCTTAAGAAAGACAATACGTCACTGAAACAAATAATATGGAGCTTAATACCTCACAAAATGTGTAAATCAAGAGAGTTCAACTGTAATTTCTCTTTAGCCTATAATACCAAGGACTAACAGAAAGCCTTGTGTGGAGTGTGTTGATCAAAGTGGGGGCTGTTTTTCTCGGTGCAAGGTCCCCACCTCTCGCTCTCATCAGCAGCCTTCTCAGCCTCCTCCAGCTTGGTCAGAGCTGTGGACAGACGCTCCTGAGCACGGTCCAACTCCTCCTCAACCAGCTGGATACGTCTGTTCAGGGAAGCTACATCTCCCTCAGCCTAGGACAGCACAACACCACAATCACATAGAGTCAATCAAGTAAATGTGCTAAAATGTAAGTATTATTTGGCAGCTGGTTTTGCAAGCATGCAACACCCAGCCCATCCCAGACTCTCCAGGAAGAGCTTGGGCTGGGTCAGGAACACGCCCAAGGGAGGGATGCAGGCTTTAATATGCACATTTTACACACAGGCTGAGAGATGGATGGTATTTCTCTTCTTTAAAAACACATTTTAAAACACACATGTTCAGTACATTTAAAGTAAATGTTAGCCTAATGTGCCCGCCCTTCCTTCAATCAATCCTTCCAGCGAAATCTGCAATTCCCCGTTTCATAGTGTTTCAGTTATCGTTTGCCATAAATAGCCTACATTAGATTCACAACATGGCTACAATGTAGTATTCTGAAGAAAAGCAGCTCCCCTGTGCTGCAACTAGCTCTTTGCATGCGGGAGTTTAACACAGGAGAGGATTTTATCTGAGAGGACATGTGGTGGTTAGCCTACTTGTTACAGAGCTGTTTGTTTATTCAGGACGTGCCGGGTAGTGTCCCTTCTCTCTACCCATCTCTTAACTCACATCCTGCAGTGGGCTCATTTCAAACATCTACCTGACACCTGAATGGATCTGAGCATATACCGTCGCTGCCTGGGCCTAGCAGCCACGCTTTTTGACCAGATGTACGCCTAATACCGTCTACAGTCTGAGGACTAATTGCCTTAAATAATTAGCAGCGGCTTACTGCTTCCCTCGCACTCCTCTCCTGATTCAGTTCCCGCTGTAATGAGGCTGCCCGGTCCTCCGCCGCATCGGCCTGCTCCTGCAGCGACTTGATTTTCTTCTTCACAGCTTCCAGAGAGCTCCCACCGGCCATGTTTGCTGTTTTTGTTCTCAGCTAAGGTAGTTTCCCCTCAGCTCTGTGCGGGCTGCCTCAACGCAGACACACACACACACACACACACACACACACACTTGGAGATGCGGCGCGTTTGATCCCTGCCCCCACCGTCCTTAATCAACCGCTGATAAGGATTGGGACGTGCCACCAACCCCGGAAGTATCTGATTCTACACGCAACTACTACAGTGTGCCTAATAAAAAACATGAATTGTGCTGACTTTCAGTGTTTCTTTGTTTTGTTTTTACAAATGAATCTCGTGTCATTTTAAAAAATATCTTTAGTCAGTTTGTCTGTCTAATTCATGAGCTGTTTTGAGAGCATCCCCTACCGGTAAATTGAGCTAACCCTCTCATAATCACGGCTCCAGACATTAGGCACTGATTCAGCCACGAGCACTATCAACAACTAAGTTATAATTGTGAGCACGGTGGTTGTGACACTTTACCCACCCTATTGCAAATTTTATTTGTGTTCTTTTTAAGTAAATACAACTTAATGTTGTCCTGATATGGTTTATATTATTCTATGGATTCCATTATTAATGTCCGGGCTTCATATTGTAGTAGATGCAATGAATGCATAATAGTTCTACAATTTAGTCTACAGCTCAGTTGGTAGGCTATGCATCTGTTTTTGTACTTTTTAGTTTCCTTGGCAATCTATCAATCAATCAACCAATCAATAAACTCCATTTTACGGAATCAGTTAAGTTCATGTTATCTTAATCATACTATTGTTGTGTTGCTGTTGTTGTTGTTGTTGACATTGTTTCTGATTGTGGTGTAATCAATTAGGCGTAATTGGCACAAAATTAAATGTAGTCAATAAACTGATAATATCATCAACGTTGGACTGAAGAGTGCCAACTGAAACCAGAATAAACACAAATCTGTCAGGGATTTGCCCTATTGAAATCCTATACTGACCCTCAGATTTGTCAAAATTGTTGTGGGATGTACTGGTAAGAGTTTGTGACCTTCTCATATACAGCACAAGAGCTAAATTTATTTATCCATATTTTCATCCCATACAGGCCATAGGCCTTATAATTGATTATTGCACAACGTAACCATTAGAGTAAGTCTGGATGGGGGCTGGTGATCTTATAGTTTCCTGATGGGACCCAGTAGGTGTCAAGGTCAAACCATTAGACAGTGGGTGCTCCACCAGTCAGTGGTGCTGTCAGCCCAAACTCACATCTGTGGCTTTCTTCTCAGCGAGCTCCAGTTTCTCCTGGGCGTCCTTCAGGGCTTCAGAGTACTTGTCCAACTCATCCTCAGTTGACTTCAGCTTTTTCTGTAGTGCTACAAGGTCATCCTCAAGCTTGGACACAGAGAAACAAGAGGGGATTTACTCACATTTAGAAGACTGACATAATTACTCTCAGACTCAGTCACAACACCAAATATATGACATCTCACAGTGTCTGTACATAATCTGTAAGTTGTGAAAATAATACATGTTTGTGCAACATACAAACTGAATACGAGCCATTTACAAATACAAATTCTCGGCTATTAGAATAAGTTTATTGTTAGGCATTATGGCTAAATCATGAGAAATCCAATAGTAAATATAAGATGTTCCCTATTGTTGCCAAATGTGAAGTAATAACGTAGAAAGCAATTTGTATAATTGTTTTATGAAGTTTATTTAATCCTATGAAGACACACATTTAGTCATAGGTCAGTGCGCATGCAGGAACCAGCTAGGCGCACCGTGCCACTGTCACATGTGCGTAAAAGCACCAGAGCGGGTTTCACACTAGATGCCGACCTGTTTGCTCCTGTCCTCAGCTGCTTTCTTGTCTGACTCGGCCTGCTCAGCTCTGTCCATGGCGTTCTCCTTGTCGAGCTTGAGCATCTGCATCTTCTTCTTGATGGCATCCATGGTTGCTTAGTGTCGGTGGTGTCCGTGTAAACCAAAAACAAAAAGAAACTGAATGAAAGGAGCGGAGCGTCTGAACCAGACTGAACGCCAAGCTGGAGTGCGAGCTCGCCTCCGCTGTAGTGAGTCAAATCTGTAGTTTGGCTGGCCAGTTACTGGACACTTTCTTGGAAACAACTGCAGCTGTTTGCCAACGCAGGACCTGCCTTTTTTCATCTCTTCAGTGATTCGCTCTTCCAAGACATTTGACCACCTCTATAACTATACATGGGGTATGGACGTCAGGAAGGCAAACCCCCACACACACATCAAGACGTCCACTATAATTTCAAACACCTTCCAAGTGATAGGCAGAAAGCAGAGTGTCAAGACGCAGAGAGGTAGTAGATCCTGGGGGATTATCTGGAAGAAATATGCTTATAATAATGATGTCATCATCATCTAGGAAAGTAACACAGAAACTATGCAAGAAAAAGCGAATAAGGAATAATGTGACCATTGTCTATTATTTCATATTGATTAATCATTTGTTGATAATTAAAAAATTAATTGCCAACTAATTTGATACATGATCAGTCATTTTTCAAGCAAAAATGTCAAACATTTCCTGGTTCCAGCATCTTGTATGTGTGTGTGTAAGGATTTTGTGCTTTTCTTTTTTAATTTATGATAGTAAATATGAAGAGCCTTTGGGTTTTGGACTATTTATTAGACAAAAAACTCTCGCTGAAAACTTAGGAAAATTGTGATGAGCATTTTTCCCAATTTTGTGTTGACATTTTATTGACTAAACGATAAATTAATTAAATAATTGGCAGATGAATCGATAATGAAAATAATCGTTAATTGCAGCCCTACATTTTATGTCCATGTACACATTTCAACAGAAATCGGTGCCATAAGGAATTGTAATAGCACTCCATGCACCAGAGCCATTCATACAAAACAAATATATCTGATTGGATAAGCCCCTGTGAAAGTTCTTCTCCCTCTGTGGGGTGTCAAATTAGCCAGTAGGCTATGGCATGTTTGTTTTCAAGGTATCATTTCAGCAGCCCCCTCACAGCATAGTTTAACATCCGAGCAGCAATCAGATACGCTTTGCTCTCTTGTACTCTAGAGGAATGAAATCAACAGGCTTGTCCAGCTCCTCTCCCAGCTAGTAGATGCCTGGGTTTATATCTCAAATGGGCCGCAGGGGATATAGTGGCCTTAACAGTGAAAGAAACAGAAGCTTCAACAGCCTCCCTTCACCATGCCTCTGTGATAGTTCACAAGGCCACTGGCACAGCCACAGCTGTCACACACAACCTGTGGTCAGGACTGGTGGGTGGTTGAGTAATAATAGCTTAATGTTGACTGCAGTAAGTTCTTTTTGTAAATGCTAGAGAAATTGGACATTGAGGAGAAGAATAAATGATCAAATCTTGCTAAATATATAATGAGTGAAATTAACAGGTATTGTAGTAACAGATTAAATGTTGTACATACATTCACTACTGTTTTGTAATGCCCACGCTAACAGGATTTTGTCATTATCTAAGGAGCCTTTCTTCTTCTGTCCCTACTATTCAGCTAGTCTTTTGTTGAGTGCATATTTTAGGGGCTCATGCTGCTTGGAGAGCACCTGCTTGACTCTGTCTACGGCCCCCCTTAGCCACGCCCACCCCTACTGAGCTTGACTTTCAGCTTTCTTTCACATCAGATCGTTCACCATTTTGGTTCCTCTGTAATTTCTCTTGGGGGTGCCACTATTTCTTAATTTCCTATAGTCTTTATCAATCATAGAGCTGAATAAATAATGTTTCTGCTTCTTGGTTTAAACAACTGAAGAAGAAAAACTTCTTAATCCAACAAGTTGGTCTGTTAAGTCAAAGTTTTTGTAGATACATTGTACATTTTGACTTTCTTCAAGATAATTTTGTATAAAGTCCTCTTTTTGCATTAAATTGTCTCTTCTTTTTCTTCTCTGTTGTCTGGCCTGATATCCTTCCTTGGGAGCTTTTTTAAGGGAGTCAGCTGTCTCTATGTTGTCATCCGGCCACGTGTTTTGTTGACTGTGAAACAGCCAGCCAGGCATGCCAGTCATATACAGAGATCACAGAGGCTCATTTCGCAATCCATGTCACCCTAGCACCCTGGATAGATAGAGGCATGAACATCACCACATTGTACCTGTCCAACAATTAATGATTTAGTAAGATAAAAGGTTATGGTTTTGATTCGGGGGTCTTTAAATCACTCTAAAATACTTGGGCCAGGAGTTTTTTAAGAAAATTACTTTAATCATAACTCAGTTTGTGGTATTTATACATACAGCTCAAATGTGATTTTTATATTCTCTTGCAAGGGCCATTTATACATGTACAACATGTTAACAGTGTTTTGCCTTATGCAAAGACAAAGTGGTCATCCTCACAATTCTGCTGTGCTTTCAATCACAGTTTTATTCACACTAATGTAAGGGAACTACCAATCCACGATCTAAAGTCCATTTAAGATGTACTCCTCTTTCAACTGACCATTTCCAGACTTGAGCAAATGTGCTAAAACAGGCCTTATTTCTCAAATAAATAGTGGCTAAACCAGGTATTAAACATTTTAACTCATTGTAGCCATTATTTCTTGAGAATTGCTTAGTGGAAATCACTGGCATATTTCTGCACAAAACGCCTCTCTTTTAATTGGTCTGTTCAACAGGGAAAAGTCTCGCCGTGAGTCTGATTTCTGGTGATGGGTGTGATAATTAAAACAACTCTCAGCATTCCCAGATTTCCCGTTATGCAGGAAAGTATGCAAGCCTGTAACAATGATGTTATCGCCTTTTTAAGAGCCACATTTAAGTTTAAAGACCTCTGAAATTTGATTTCATTAGGTGACCTTTATCTGTTGATGGCCATATATGTATTACTGATTTATTGTTGTGAAGAACTCATAAATCTAAACACATGAGTCTTTGTCTGTGTGGTGTATCACAGCTCAGCATAGTTAGGGATTCTGCAATTGAGAGACTGTTAGAATTTACCTGCAGTATTTTTAAAGTAATTAAGGAGTTAGTAGACAAATTAGTAAAAGGTTTGACAGTTTAGTCAAACCTTGATGCGGAGGTGGGAGTTAGGTGGTGCCTGTTCAGACCACAAAGGCTCATCAGGGTGTGTTGAAGCAGCTGGTTGAACAGCTCCCAGACAAAAAAAAATGTCTAGACTAGTATTTCTCACACCTCCCAAATAATTTAAAGTATTCAGGAGTAATGTTGGTGTTTCACCCAATCCATCTGAGTCAAACTTTATCTCTTGCAGTGATTCAACCCTTATAAAGCTCATCATAGCGATTCAGGGGCGCAGAACTCATGTGTGAGGTCATGTAGAAATATCAGTGTGATGAGTGTGTTTAGCCACAGTGCTTGTTACAGTATGTCAGTGGTGTGTCATTTTCCATCAGTGGAGTAACACACCCAGCAACCTGATGTGAGAGTGATCTTTTTATTGAAATGAAAAGGCGGGAAATTGAGCACTGAGACAGGTCACAGTGGCTGAGAAGAAAAAGTCTAGAAAGTGTTTGTGCCTGTGGCGCCTACAAGTCAGGGAAGGTAATCGTATATTGAATACAAGTGTCTTCAGTGGATGAAAGCCTCTAAACTTGCTATGTAGCACATTGCAGGCATTAGTAACCATACCCGCGGTCTGACGTTTATTATAATTAGATTTAGGGCGTAAAAATAATGGATGAGCCATCTTCTATCAGCTGCTTGTCCACATTAAATTCAATGCCTTCGTCCTTTTAGCCAGGGTTCTCATCATCTCCTCCCCAGCCAAGTCAGTGTAACAGGGCCTCTTGTTAAATTCAGATCCAATAGGAGCTGGAAAATGTTAAAGGTCAGTCACATTTAGATTTCTGTCACTTTTAAAAAGTGTGTGTTGTTGGGGCATGTCATCGAGACAGTGGATGATCATCAGCAATATCAAAATATAATCATTAGTCAATCAGAATACACTACCCCGGATATCGTTACTAAAGATGGCAATAGTAGCCTATTTCAACATACTCCCCATCTCCTTACAGTACACATATATTGCACTACTACTCACTTGGAGTGAGTAGTAGTGCAATATAAAATGATTCTCTAGTGGGAGTATTTTTTGATATTAGTTTCTCAGAACACGCTACCCCTGAAATTTTATTAAAAAAACAGAAGATAATACTGTGAAAGTTATATCTTTATGGGATTGAAAATGTGAACACACATAAGGTAGTACTTTTCTATATGGCAGAGCAACTCGATAAACTATCAATTTGCACTACGGTGTATAGACAGACAGGGAGAGAGCTTCATGCAACATGCTAAAAACTCAGGTAAACTCCCAAAGCAACGTCATAGTAATGGTTTTAACAGCTTGAGGTTGATATGCGCAAGGTAAGTATGTATTAGAGAGCTGCACTGGGACAGAAATCGCGCGGGAGTGGGATCAAGAAAGCAGTCCCGCGCAGGTCTCTAGTATGTATGCATGAGTTTATGTATGTATATATACGCAAGGTTAGTATGTATACGTGCATGAGTTTAAGTATGTATATATGTGCGAGGTAATAATAATAATAATAAATTGAATTTGTATAGCGCTTTTCCCAGGCTCAAAGTCGCTTAACAGAGTAGAATATATATAAAAAAAAATAAAAATAAAAAAAAAATAAAAAAAAAAAGATAATAAAAAAGAACTATGGATAGGCAGAAGAGAAGAGATGGGTCTTCAGATGGGACTGAAAAATGGTAAGGGACTCAGACATGCGGATCTCATAGGGGAGGGGAGGGTACAGTATGTATATGCAAAATTAATATTTTTGTATGCGCAAGGTTAGTATGTGGTAGATCCATGCTAACATTAGTTGTCTGCTCCTGCCTTGTATCAAGGCTAGTATAAACAAATCATTGTTTCAACAACATTTACTTTTACATCGTTTCTTGCAGGCTAAAATACACACTTGGACATATTACCAGTGGTACACAGGATAGTAATATGGATTGCATTAGCTGGTGAAGTAATGTGGAAAGCCATAACGTTAATTATTATATATTTCACCGGGTAACGTTAGCAACCGCTCGGCTAATGTGACTCTCCTTGACTCCAGCCTACCTGGTGTTCACCATTTTTATATCTTATTTTCGTTTTCAATGACAGGATTTAGCACATATCGTTGTTTTTTATGCTTACGTGGAGTTTATGTTAGAGTCTGTGTTGTGCTGGGAGCCGCTTGTTTTGTAGTGTTAGTGGACTGTATTTCGTTAGCTGCAGTGTTGTCACTATAATTGGAGAGAGGGTCGGGAGCACGTACAGGGCTACATTCTGACCAGTTGTGATCGCACTAGAAGCAGAATAGTGGCTGTTCTAAGCAACAGAGAAAACAGGTGTGTGCTTCATTTCTAAGTGAGGCTACAGTCCATTGACAATAAAGTCAAAATCAGAGAAAATTTGATTTATTAATAAGTAATTTTATTGAAAAACCCCTTATAGCCCCTTTAACGGAATATAGAAGAAAAGGATTCCAGGCTTAACAGCAGTGCCGGGAGCAGCTGTGCCGGTGTAATTGACATTGCCACCTCAAAATTTAGTGCTGACAAATTTAGCTCAGGCCTCAGTTCATAGCATGGACTCAATATAGCTTCAGGTTTAGTGCCGACTCAGAAATACCATCTTGTCCTGACACTAAACTGACAGACACAGAGAGAACCTGTTTGCTTGTCAGAAATCACCTCTCTGTTATTGACTGGGACAGGAGAACTTACTGGTTCTGCATCCTGACAGTACTGCTGATGAGACATCTTGAGAGGTTGTAACAGACAAACATGGAAAAGCTTGGAGGTTTCTTTGTTTTTTTTATTCAGAAAACTGTTGTTTACTTTGTGGGTAATTTGATTTCCCAAGATAAAAAGGTTTAAATGCTGTATCAAAGCATCCACTGTAAAGTCTCCAAACTGCCAGGAATACAATTCTGATGCATAACTGAGTCTTTAAAGCTTAGGGTATTGAACCTCAATACATTTTGAGCACCATCCAAAATGTGTTTGGGGCAAAAGTGGATACTCAATGTTTATTCCTATTATTAATCGTGTTCATGAGTTCTTTGATCGGGTATTTTCTGATTTCATTTTTTTCTCGGCAGGCAACATACATCAATATGTCTTGGATTACTATTACAAGTCCTTTAACACTGGTTTACTGAGCAGGTGGATCAGATATCTTAAATGAGAAAGGGGGGAGGGGGGTGATTGCACATCCTCCAAACTAAGAAGTTCTTCATTTTTACTTGCCTAATAGCAGTCAGTTAAGTCATTTAAGTATATGGAGTGTGAACATACTGGAAAAAGGCTGTAAAATGAGCAAGATGATGGTTTTCAATTGTAGGACGTAAACTCCCGCCAGGTTGCCAAAACCCAGATTTACACTTTAAAAGTTCAGAGGATATGACCTTGGTGTATGACCTTGCTACGTCCCTGAGTGTGCTTCCAGGTATTTGAGCTTGTGAAGGATGTGTCACAGCCTGTGTGTGTCAAATTAAGTTTGCATCTTTTGTCTAACAGGAATGTATTCTGCTGGGGTTTGGGATGCAAAGAAGGGTAAGATGTCTTTACATCAAATATTGCAGTATTGGTCAATTTTTATAATGGAGGGAAAAATGCCTATTTCCAATTCCATATTTACAAAACTAAATACAGTAGATAGTTAAATCTGTGTTCCTGTTGCTCCTTACACACAAAGAACAAAACTTTGTACAAAAAAGTACAGTTGTGTTGTGTCTCCTGAAATTTCACTGTCAGAAATGACTCAGTTCACGTTAACAAGGACGAGGTGAGAAGAAGAAGACCTCAAAGTACGACAAAGTTGTACCAAAAATCAGCTGGGAAAATAGGTAGGTCTCAAATTTAAGAAGAATGTGTGTTCATACACCAGAAAGTCAGGATACAATGATCAATGTCAAATGCGCACACATTTTTCTCTTTGCTCCACAAAAGAAATAACCACAAATAGTGTTTTGACACAGAAAGCTACATTGAAATGCTTTATTTTTGGTGAATACAAAAAATAGTTTTATTGAGGCCAGATAAATATCTTTAATATTGTATGTTATCACTTTATTGTGGTAACTTTATAATTTTAATTCTGTTAGGGGACGAAAAACATACAGAACACTTCCACATCTTAATGGTGACAGGTATATCGAAATGTTCCTATCACATTTATCTTTCATAGAGGTTTAAAAGCGCAGGAGAAAAAAAAAAGCCCATCCATAAAATTTTTGTGACTTCATAACATACAATAAAGCAGTTGACAGACCCAAATATCCAGTCTGTTGTAGTTTAGACGCACTGTGGTACATGCCCATGGAATGCAGTACAAAAATGTGTTGCTGTTATATAAAAACAGCAACACATTTTTTGACTGGTAGACAGTTCCTCTGTCATCCCAAAAAGGCCTTACAAAGAGGGGATGCAGTTGGTTCAGCACATGGAGGAACAGTACGTTAACAAGTGGGACAACAAATTTTAGAAAATCCCACGGACATGAACCTACATTCCTTGCATGTCCAGCACCTTCTATTGACCGATGAGGTGAAGCTGTCACTCAAGCAGACCAGATACTGTATGGGCTACGGACTAAGGCACTAATAATAACAACACTACAGACTTGACTGATGAGCAGTGCCAGAAAACACCTCTGAATTCAGACCCAACTGTTAAAAAAAATGATGGCCTGTCTTTAGCTATATTTTATACTGTCTGTATGTGGTGGTCAGAATCATTCAGTGCATCCTTAAAAGTTGAACTCTGTATAAACGATAAAGAGATGCACCCAATTAGCACAAAGCCATGCATTTTCACAGCAGGACTAATCTTACAACATACTGTAGTTTTATATTGAAACACAGCCCATATAGTAAGACAAGGGAACCAAACGCACTACAATCAAACCTGGTAAACAAAAGGTTCCTCTATTGCAGCAAGTCACATAATTCAGTAGTCATCAAGTCGCACGGAGCACCCTTAAATCCAGAGACTGATGAACAAAAAAGGACATTAACTGCATGATTAGCGTTGCAGTCACTTCACTTTCAATTCACTTATTCTAACATCAATACATACAAGTTTTATTTGTAACAATTCACATATTGCCAAGTTGTCAGATTTTGAATTCTGCTGCTTTCGGAATTATGGGAATTGGAGGCGAATTGAATCAAATCAAATCCCTTGAAGCGGTTGAGTATTGCTGGAAAAATGACTTTAATCACTCTATAACAGTGGGATAGGAAGTCATCATGGGAAGGGCCAAAGTAAATCTACAGGGACCAGTAACCATCAGACAAAGCACAGAAGTGGCACTGCCTGGCATTCAAATGAATCAAGAGGTCTGAGGTATTTATAGGTATTCTTAATTTGCATGACGTTTTAGCCAATCAACCTGCCTGGTTACTCTAACCACATATTCTGTACAATATCTTCTCCTATATTATTACTTTAAGTTTGCATGGTGTAAGGGAAACCAATACTGCCCCCTAAAGCACCATCCATGTTATTGCATCATGATCAAATTCTGGAGTATAAATTCTGAATACTCCGGAGTAATAAATATTCCTTCTATGGTAATATGTTGTCCGGTGTAGAAAAGCATTCACATTGTAACATAATGTTAAACATTCTAACTGAGCCTTAGCAGCTGCACACAATGGCGGCTATATTCAAGGGCTTAGACAAACATTAGAATTTGTTGCATCTTAAACAGACATTTTTGCATGTAGCGCCCATCAATATCAGCATTAAAACAAAAAGACAAGAAAGAAAGCAAAGAAACATATATAACTGTCAAATTTAAAAGGTAGATTCCCCCCCAAAAAGCCTGTCCATTATTGAAATTTACAGTATGGTCCAGGAAACACCAATATGCAAAATCCTACCTTGCTTCATATTAGGATTAATGACCTCCGAGTTAAAGTCAAGACACGCCACATGATTAAGTGGCACAGATATAAAAGGTGCCATATTGGAGCATAAAGGCCAACATTCATACAATATCAGAGTACCGAGCTGAAATCTTTTTGCTCTCTCAGTGACGCTGCGGTTAAACAGTTATCTCACATGAACAGCAACACAATCAATTCTTCATCGTTAAAGTGTATGACCTAGAGCTGCAATTTGTAAAAGAAACAAACAAAATGGAGCTTATGGGCAAACATGAGAGCACATGAGATGCGCCGTTTTCCCCAAGCATGTCACATTCTGGTTGAGATTACATCAAAGTAGTTACGCTATACATGAGGACAAAAAGCAGTTCTTCAGTCGAATCCCCATAATCCTCGTGTTGCTCTCAGAAAGAAGTCAGTTCCACACAGTAGTATTTCAAACTTGCTAGTAGTTGACTTTACGATCTTCTCCCATGTGATGTGGACTCACTCAACGGGGTTCACTGCTGACGTGGGCATTCCTGGTTTGTTAAATGAGTCATAACATATCTGAAGTCGCTGTGGGGCACATACCTGTTTAAGTGTGCCATTAACATGTGCTTTTTAACACTGCTTGAAATGTATGCAGCAGTGATGGCGGAGTTTGAATAACTAGTTGTTGTCCTCTCGTAGCTCACTGGGCAAAAATTTGTACTGCTGCTGCCTGATCTGAGCCAGTTTCTTCCTGGCTTCTTCCAACTCTCTCTCCTTTCTCAGCATCTCCTCCTGGGCTGCGATGATCTAGACAGACAAAAAAAAAAACGTGAATTTAAAACATTGAACATTTTAACTATTAGACAAATCCGAATGCTTGTTTTATGGCTTAAAACATATGCTGAGTTAGCAGATTAAGAGGGCAACCCTTGCAATTCATTTTTGGGTCAAAGGTTGTATATGATACATATGTTATATACATATGTTTATAGCAAATATTAACATAGGAACAATCTGTTTGCCACCTCTTTCTGTCTGTTTCTTTGTGTACATTTGTTTTGTGTGTGTGCATGCAAGTCTAC
Organism: Lepomis gibbosus; assembly: GCA_029875015.1. Classification (NCBI taxonomy): domain Eukaryota; kingdom Metazoa; phylum Chordata; class Actinopteri; order Centrarchiformes; family Centrarchidae; genus Lepomis; species Lepomis gibbosus. The sequence goes on from JAPMOB010251591.1 coordinate 15,990, forward strand.
TATTCTTCAACTCCTACATTTTCTAAAGGTATAAATACAGCATTTGCAGAAATAATATATTTTATGAGAACACTGAAAACCTGAAGAGACACGAGGAGGTATGAATTAATCTAGAAGCTGAGGTTGTTTCAAAAGTCTACATTTCTTAGAGGTATAAAATTAATAATGCCCAATGTTAGTGCACAGCGGAGTGTGACATCATGGCAAAATATTTCATGAATAATAATAATAGGTAATAATAGGTAATTTATTTCAGAAAGAAAGTATTTCTTATTGTTAAAGTTCTTGATGTTTAATTAAATGTAATCTAGTTCTAATACATATCAACAACAACAACAACACAAAACAAGTTAATAATCACATTCCTCACTCCTGGTATTAAAAAACAAGTGTACTGGGCTGGAATGTACAAACTGCTGTAGAACGGTAAAGATGCTGTTTTAATAGGATTGGAATTGATTTTCACTTTCCCGACATCACACCTGATAATACACCAGCACTAAGTGAAAAAAGTTTGAAAGACTTGTGTCATTATATATATAATGCTGCTCAAGAGTCTTACCTGTGCTATCCCACCCACAAACTTTGTCTTGACCACCACGTTATGGTCATCTGCTTTGTCAAACGCTGCCTTCTGAGCTGCCCGCACCAAGTTATCTGATGCCTTCTTCACTGCATTTCCAGCAATCTATAAAAGGAGATTAGTTGAGAACAGCGGAGCACATATTATTATTATTATATTAAATGTGAAGCCATGTAAACTCTGGAGTAAACAACACTGCCCCGCTGCATGTTGGAAACTACTTATTAAAGCAGTTGAACTAAATTGCGGTATCTTGTTTGAGGATGTGTCTGCACTGTACCTGTAGTCTCCTCATGGCCTCAGAGTCCTGGTCAGCCTTCACCTTACAGGCCACCAGCAGCTGGGCGGTGGAGGCCGCCACCTGTTTGGCTGAAGAGATGAGCTTCTCCTCACTTGCATGACCTTGCACAGAGGCGTTGGCTGCCTCACACAGGTTGCTGGTCGCTGCTGCCACCATACGTGCCTGCAACAGAAAAGCAAAGAAAGACATTTTTGTTGGCAAAATTGGGCCTCAGATTGTTCACTGTGTAAAATGGCTCTTCACTTCACACTTACAGCAGAGATGAGCCCCTGGGACCACTGTCCATCGTCTACAGCATTGGCCGGGATGAGGCCCACTTTGCCCTGAGCCACCAGCTCCCTCTGGGCAGCCGAGGCTGACTTGACCAAAGCGCTGGTGGCTGCAGCTATGGACTTGGCTGCCTCCAGAATCTGCTCCTCAAAGTTCAGCGTCTCATCCGCCTGCTGAGGGGGAAGGAGACCAATCAGTCAGAAAGGATGATGTCCATAGGGAGGCTAAAGTTTGTTTCATTCAGTACCACAGATATTTAAAGTAAAATGCCACATTAAATCATCCTAAATGTGACGCTGGTTACTCAATCTACAGAGTGTGTTTACAAGTCACAAAACACGTCTCACTGTAAACTTTAAATTTAACTGAATGTGTTACACGCTGCAAATAATATTTTAGTGCCACCAAGAGCATTTTTATGGTAGACATATTTTAAAAATAGGAGTTTTATCCCATTAATACTGACACACTTGTTGACAAAGAAACACAAAAGATAACTTCCAAAAGCTTCATACAGCCAGATATAAAACACATTTTAAATAATAGCTGATAAGGAGCTAGCTAACCAAAGACTAAATAAGGCCGCACAAAGATGATCTGTCAGTATTTCACATCCAGTTATACTGAAGTTTGTTTAAACACACACACACACACACACACACACCACAAGTCTGTAGACAGAGCGGGACACTGTAGGAATATGTTTGATATATAGTTGGGACTGAATAACAACCTAATATATCAAACATATCAGACAGAGCCCTGCAGAGAAGGCCTCCGGTGGTGGGGGCAGGCAGGGACGGAGGGGAGGGGTTAACTGGGAGCCTGAGGACATATACTGGGACAAGCTTTAGCTAGAACTACCGCAGATGGATGGATGATCAAAGACAAGAGAGGAGGAGGAGGAGAAGGAGAGGCAGCTGTGTTGTATGGAAGATGGCGATATGGCTTAAGATAATATAATGTGGAGGAGGTGAGGTTTTAACTCAGCAATGAGGAAAGTATCAGCTTCAGAGATAAAACTCAAAAACTAAAACTTTGATGGGTATGGAAATCCAATAAACTGGTGAAAAAAAAAGTTTTGGGAAGCTCAAATTCAGAAACTCTGGTTAAGCTGTAACCTTAAATCAGAGAAAAATTGATGGGAATCTGTTAACAGACGGGAGACAGCACAACACACAGAGCACCCTTTCTGTGAATGGCCAAAAACAAACAGTGTCATTTGCTTACTGTGAACATCCAACATTAACACAGAAACTTATATTTACTTCCACACAGACACACACCAACAAACAGGACAGACAGGCACAAAACATCAGTACAGGTAAACAAGGAAGTATGCTTTAAGGCTACAAAGGAAAATGGTCCAATACACAGTGCTGAAGATACTGTACAATCCAAACACATTCAATCAAGACAATCCACCAAAGGTGTGGAAAGCTTCTGTCAGGGGTCAAAGTAACTAAGTCCATTTACTCAATTACTGTAATTTTTCGGTGCTCGTACTTTTCTTAAGCGCCTCCAATCTGAATTACAATCTACTACTACTACATACTTTGACTCCACAACATTTCAGAGGGAAATATTGTATTTTCTATTCCACAAAGTGTATCGGGCTGCTGTAGTTAATAGTGTTGTGAAAACTTGTGAAAAAAACATGTGAAAAGGAGTTTTGTATTGTATGAAATACACTACGCAACACCTTACAAAAAAAACAGTCTAGTTGTGGCCCCTTGTCACAGGTTTCAGATGTTTATGAATTTTTAACAGTTCTATGAAGGGATGGTTTCCTCTGTCAACTTCTCAGATGGTTTCATTTAAGGCTCTTCCAGGCCCAAAGCCATAAAATTATCCAACAGTTTACAAAAGTAGGGGTGAAGTACTTTCACTTTTGATACTTTTGCGGACTCACCATCTTGCAAAATTAGTACTTCTAGTTTTTATATTTTTAGTTTATGTTGCTAATAATATATCTGTACATTTTAGGGAAAATGTATATTTTTTTAAATGTGTGCCCTTTCCTTGTAATATAGTATTTCTACATTGTGGTATTTTTACTTTTACTAAAGGATCTGATTACTTCTTACACCACCGCCTACCATCTATACATTTATATTAAACATTTGAACGAAAACTTGTGTTATAACCTCCTGTGTTAACTACTTCATCATGAACATTTTTTCTTTAGTTAGTAAAGCCTTTAACAAAGGCGTTACACTGAAAACCATCTTTTATAGTGTTGTGCAACTCTTTTAGGAACAACACTGTAGTTAAATCGCTGCTCCATTCACTAACAAAGTCCCATTGAGTTATCAGTCGTGCAGTCACCCACCTTTGGCTTGGCTCGGGGTTTGAGCTGCTCCAGCTTCTTAGCTGCCGCTTCGATGGATGCTGCTGCTCCGAGCAGCTCTGTTTCTGCAATCACTGTTGGATCTTCCGGGTCCACCCACTCTGAACCTGAAGTGCACATTTAAGGCAATTAAGATTAAGATTTAAATACGAAAATAGGATTTCAAAAAATACTTTACAAAGTGGTGCCTCAAAACTTCATGCCATACAACAACACTGATCACACAGATGAAGATCACTGCATCCCATGCATAGCTGATGGAGGCCACAAACTGTCATTCACTGAAATGAAGATGGAGTGATTTATTAAAAATGACATGACAAGTAAACAAAGCACAATGAGTGGAGCTGACTATGTACTTGAGAAGCCAGTGAGCAGCTGGATTTCAAAATGAGATTAGATGAATCGATGATGGCGCAGAAGAGAGAAGAGGTCGAACGGCTCACAACTGGTGAAATAAGTCACAGTACAGAAAAGAATGCTAACTTACCTCCGTCTGTAGCAAGAGAAGGAGGACAGGAATATTACCAAACCTTTGTTTAAAGGAATGTTTGTTTCTCTCTTATTTGGGAAATGTATTCTGTTATAAATGTAGTAGCGACTGGGGATTATAAATAATGACAGATTTTGTTGGATGCTTAAATTAATAAGAGTTATCACTTACTGATGTAGATTTGAGTTCACGTATAACACTGTAAATGGAGTCAGTGTGTGAAGTGTGTTGATGTAGTCACTGTGTGTGTGTGTGTGTGTGTGTGTGTGTGTGTGTGTGTACCTTTCATGGCCTCAGCCGTCTGGATGAGCTCTGTGACAGCTCCTGCCACTCGTTTGGAGCAAGCTGCCAGCTGCTGCTTCTGCTCTGCAGTGGGTTTCTGCAGAACCTACACACACAAAAAACACAAACACACACTAAACAAAAACTATTCTGCTAAAAAGCCTGTACAAGTGTAGAGCAAAAAAAATCCAAAAAAGACACACCTTAACTAAATTATATTGCATTTTTATAAACCGCTTAATCTATTAGACCAAAACCTGTCTCCAACCTTACAAACTGTGTGAGGCCAAGCATCATTCAAGACCACAGATCTTCACTAAAGGATAGCTTGATGTCCCAAAATTTGTAAAGACAGAAAGAGAAATCCATGTATAATGATTCATAAGGTAAACCTAGAATGTTTCCGGTTTGTGTAATTGTGCACCCATACAAAATATGGCATCTTAGGTTTGAATATTACACTGTGAGCATCATACAATCAGCTTCAAGGAGGTGTTTGAACACTCATACAAGACATAAATAGTGTACTTGAGATTTTTTCTAAATTTGAAGAACTGCAGGGAGAAATTTAAGCAGAGAATAAGAAGTGGATAGTCAAAATCAGTCGTATGTATTTTAGCACAAGCCTCTATGAGAGAATCATTCCTACATCTAAAATTGCTAAGAGGATATAAACATTCATTGTCTTAATTGTGAACAAAGAATGGCAAAAATGTGAAAGATATCTCCCGGATGGAATAAAAACCTCTCTCTTTCTGAAGATACCTACTGACACATTGTTCAACCTACCAATAGTACTTGTTCCAGTAGATCGATGTATCCAGTTGTACACTCTGATCCGAACATCAGTGCTCTGTTCTTCACCTCCTCACTGACCTCTGGATGGTAGGCAGCTTGCTGAAAGACAGCATAATAGACGCTCATACATACATTTATATGTATATGTATGTCTAATAGATAGATAGGTAGGTAGGTAGGTAGGTAGATAGATAGGCACACACACCTCTAGCT
>JAPMOB010251591.1:21359-36776 GCA_029875015.1 Lepomis gibbosus
CACACACACACACACACCTTGCAGGTGGTGAGCATGTCTGAAATTGCCTTGCGGCTGAGGTTGGCCGTATGGATGACGTCTTCCTGCCGGGCAGAGTTTCCTGCTGCGACTGCTTTAGCAGTTGCCATGGTGATGCCCTTAGTCATGCGGATAAACTCCTCAGGTGTGGTTGTCTTGTTGGGAGCATCCTTTGATTGAAACAGCTAGGGATGACAAAGCAGGTGGGTGTCATGTGACAGGTTGAATAAAAATGTGATTGGGTGAGTGATAAAATCCATATCTCCAACAGAACTGATCCTGTGTCTGCTGTCTGCCAGACCCTTAACGCTTTCATCACTTGATTGGTTTCAAGCCAAAATATCACTTTTGAATCATCTAGACTTTATTCAGCGTCAATCGGCCGTGGACATTGCCTCCACATGTCCTCACCGACATTTCCTGTTTGATACACTCGATAGTGGCCTCCAGCGCTCTGGTGCCCCGAGTGGCTTCGTCCTCTACAGCCTTAACAGTCTTCAGCAAGGACGTCACGTTGGTCACCATCACCTGACAGAAGAGAAAAAAATGACAATGAAAAAAAACCAAACAATAGGGGAGGGCAGCTTATACTATACATGTCTTACCCCAACTTCAAAATGTGTACATGTACATTTCACAATGGATCCCCCATAGCCGGGGTCTCATTGTGAGCACATTTTTCCCTTCTTTGTATGATCATGGATTTAAGCCCCTCCTGTCTTCTTCTGTGGTTCGACAGGACCATGAGGGTGTACTACATCAAACTGAAAGATAGGGGGTGCCCACCAGCCATGCAGCAAACCCCACAGCCCTCAAGACGCAAAGCTAAAACCATACAGATTATTTAGAAGTGTTTTTTCATCTCCGATCATAAACTTGCACATGAAGCAAGTTGTTATCATCTCAAGTCTATGACACATGACTGTGGAACTGACATGTTTTTTAAAGAAGAACTTCACCACCCGAGGTGATAATGTGAAGTCGGTGGATTGTGAACTGTGGCTTTGAAAATACACACTGTGTTTGTGTTGAATTGATTTATCTTGGATACAAATATCCAAATTTCCTGTTATCCTGAATGTCAGTTTCCTGTGTATTTGTATCACTGAGACACAGCTTTCAGTTTAACTCATGTGAACGGGTTTCATAGCAACAGGAGAGGTGCTGTAGCTGATTAATGGCACTGCCTGAGGAGGAGTATCTCTGTTGTGCATGCATACATACATATGTGGGATTACTAACTTGAGGGCAACTATTTTCATCAACTTGGATTTAGCATTTTTAATAGACCTCAGATGCAAGAGAAAATAAGACTTTTCATTGGGGAAAAAAAGAAAACTAATTGCAGCATATCACAAAAACATTTGCATAACTGATTTGATTTCTTACAAGAATAAATACCAAGTAACTGCAACATCCAGATTCAGACTCCCTGATTCTCTCACCTTGGCAGCGCTCTTCAGCTGGTACATAGATGGATCATCTGCTGACTTGCCAGCGGCACACTTGGTGGCACTAATGAGCTCAGCCAGCGCCTTGGCCACATCTTTGACAGCATTTATCAGAACCACCTACAGAAAGGACATGCAGAGAGACACAAAATTATCACAGCTCGGGCTGGGAAAGAGACAAAACTCTGAAAGGTTATTTCCATTGACAGCTCATTCTCTGCTCATATACCAGGCACAGTGAAAGGACAAACAGAAACCTGTGGGAGCAAAAACAGGACTGGCTCACCTGTGTCTCTGGGTCATCAGAGCCAATACTGGCAGCGCCCAGTTTGACCACATCTGTTAGCTGGGTAATGGTTTTGGCAGAAGACTGGGCGGCCTGAGACAACTTGTCCTGACCGGAGGCTGCACCGGACACCAGCATCTTTGTGTCCTCGACTAGAGATTTGGCCGTCTTCAAAATGTTTTCCCTGTGAGAGAGAGAGAGAGAGAGAGAGGAGGCAGAAAAAGAAGGGAGACAAAAGTTTTGGACATTCTTTCAATGACAGTTTAATTCAGTTTATTTTTTAAACTGACAAGAGAAATCGTAAGAAGATGCTGCAAAGTTTCATCTTTATTTTGAAAAAGGGAGCTGTGTGACATAATTTGAGCTAAAAAAGTGATTTGATTCCCTTTCATCCTATCCCGGCAGGGCTTTCATGATTCTTCAGCGAGGTACAGTACAATTTCACTAACAATTATCTGTAAGGATCTAGGTTAATCATTTTTGGTCAGAGAGGCATGTAATGTGCCAAGTCCTGTCTGGATCACTAGATATGCATCTCTTTGAACTCCAATCACTCACTCATAACTAGGCCAACCAAGTTTACCACAAGTCAAACACTAGTTTATGAAGCCTTAACTAAAGCACAACAATGTGGGATTTCACAGAATTTAACCAGGATTTCTAACCTCTAAACCTTTTGCTCTCTCTTTTTTTTGCACTGCCTCTGAGTGGAGTCTTTAGTCTAAGAGCAAGAACAGTAAAAGATGTGACACATCCGTCTTTCAAACCCTGGGGGTAATTTATAGTTTCTAACTTAAGAGATTTCCTGCCGTCTGTTCACCAGCGTATATTTCATTCTGTCAGTTTCACATGAAAGATAACCGGAGGGCGGATTTTAGACTTCAGTCACGTCTTGTACGCTTAGTGATGTCTTGCACGAATGAGTGTGTATACAGACGCGATCAGACACGCTTGTGGCTCTAACCTGTGGTCAGCGAAGGACTCGTCATTCTCTGCGTTGAGAGTGCCAGCGGAGGCAAACATGATGGTGGTGTCGAGATCGGCGATAATGCCTGACACTGCACTGGCAGCTGTGATGCAGGCCTGAGTGCCCTTGTTGCCTGCCTGGAGGGCTGAGAGGACCAAGGACACCTGAGGACACACACAATCACACACAAACACACATCACACCCTATAATCATTCAGCTGAGGATGTGCAGATATTGTCACATTATGCTGAAGGTTTTTCATACCTTGACACTAGTTGAGGCAGCTGGGTTATTGACCCAGAAACAGAAACAAGAAATACTTTGTTTTTAATTCATTGTTTACTGTAAAGTAGTATTACTATATTTTGAGAGTTTGAGATAAGAGTTGAACACACTTTTAATGGTCAAATCAAAGTAACAGACAAAAGCAACACACTTTCTGATGAACGCTTCCATTTTACATTGTTTTTATGATATGCATCTCCTTGGTATCTGACAAATAATGCATTCAAGTGCGAAGCCCAAACACTAGTCGCAAGAGAATTGAAAATTTGCTGTGACAGCAAAATACTACATTGGCGGAGAGCAATGCACATCACTCACTCAGTGAAATGAGTACATGTCAAATTGCTTCCCGGCTCAGATGCCTGAGTGGCAGTAGAAATTGATTAACTGATGTTTTCGGACTCTTCAAACTTGAATTCTTACATAAATGAAACAATAGCTTTGGAAAGTTAAGGGTTAGGAGAAGGTTAGGAGATCAAAACAGAACAGGCATGGCATGTAACCCAGACAAACATGTTCTTTCCTTGTCATTAAGATGTCAAGAAAAACAATAAACCCTCGCTTTAAAAAATAAAACTTCATTACAGTCCATTGTAAAATGGCCATAATTTGAGATTAGTATCTATCAACAAACTGATGTGGATTTCCTGAATGAAACCACAACTAATACACCTTTAGAGGAATCTGCTTGCATTCACATGTCACATCTTTACAGTGTTGCTGGACTGCTCTGACTGCTTGGATATGGTCTGTGCAATACTAAAACATGAATTCTTAAAACAGTCTGCAGAGTAACGCATTTCTCCAACGACTATGAATTTAACAGTCAGCCTTTGAAGCATAAGCATGCCTTAAGCAAATGCTTTCTTCTAAAATGCTTTAATTCACAGGAATCCTGCGCATGTGATAAAATGAATTACAGCGCAAACCCTCTTATGTTACTGGTACCATTATAGCAGAATTGCTCGGTGTAAACTACAAAATGCATAATTAACGCTGATGGACACAGCCTTGGGTTAATGTATGAGGAACCTCACCATGATCAGGATCAGTATAATGTGCTGTGGATCCGCAGACAACAAACCGATTCTTGACACAAATTCTACCAGTTGTTGAAAGCATTATACCTTTTCTGTGACTGCACGGGCACATTCAATGAGCTCCCGTTTGGTGAAACCATCAGAGGGAGTGATCTGCAGAGCTCCAGCCTTCTGGACAAGGAAGATACAGCCATGTCCAAGCTCCTGCACTCGAGTCTTGATCTGGAAACCGATCTGGATAACAGAGCACAGTAGGGCACAAATTTGCTGAGCAATTATTCTAATGCAAAAAATAATAATTTTATTTTACAAATCAACTTGCCTTGTGAGATAATTTACATCAAAATAAACTATAAATAAACTATAAATGTTTAGATCGGAAATGTGTATCAGCTCCACAATGACATTTATTTTGTACTACATAATATTTTTTATCTTTTTAAGTGTTAAATAGATAAATCTGCCACACTGATGCAGCAGAGCTGTATAATGGGTGACACCCAGGCCGCCCTTACCTCCTCTGGCTCAGCTGTGTAAGCAGCCAATCGTCCCTGAATGGCCAGCTGGCTGTAGTCCACGGTCACCTGAGAGGCCAGGGCCCCCAGCTCGTCAGGACATGTCACTGATTTGGTCATCTGAGAGATAAATACACACTGACTGTCAGTCCAAACTACCACACACACACTTACTCCACTTCACTTTTCCCATCTAATCAGCGATAATATATTCCCGGTCACATCTCCAAAATAGTCCAACAATGTAAACAATCATTCTGAAGGCTTACCATTTCCTGCACAGTGACAGCAATGGCCTTAGAGTATTTCACCATACTGGTCTGGTAATCCACAAATGAGCCCTCAGGTTCAGGCGGTGTGCCTTCATCCAGCTAAGGAATGACACACACAGTTAAAATACCAAAGCAATTATCATTTTAGGCGTGATTGGTTTGTCCTTCACAAAAGGTGCAAACATCTTCAACCATGAGAACAATCAATCAATCATTCAGCTCTTTAGCCGCAGCGACATGTTAAATCTAATCTACCCTTCAATTATAATAATTCTGCCAGGTGTACAGGCACCAGTTCATCTTCAAACTGATGTTAATGCAATTTTGTATTCAAAAAACACTCACTGAATGATAAACACCCATTACAAATTATCCACCAAATCCACACTGTAATTACAGCTTTAAAATAGCATCAACTGCAAAAGCACCAGCGTGCAGTGCATACATTATGTTTCTGACATTTCTGCTAAATTAGACAAGTTCTGTGGCAAAGACGAGAGAGATGACGCCATGTGGGGAAAAGCATGTCGGTGGTGGAATTAATCCACAATATCGCAAGTACATGATGATGATGATGATTTGCTTAACCCGCTGAGTGAAGTAACACCTCAGAATCTGCGATGTTGACTAAGCTACTAAAAGTTCAGCAGAAAAGCCTTTAAATCGCCTCTGCTGTGACCACAGCAGAGACTGACCATTATGTCGATGGACCATCTAAGAGGATTATCTCATTTTAATCAACTACTGACATGAGCGACACACGGACAAAGCACAATCACAGGCTCATCATGCATACCCAAACTGAACCACTTTGATTAATTATTCATGACATGGCGCGCAAAGTTGCTGTTCCTTCTGATAATCCACACCTGAGGCACTTTTTCGCCCCAGCAATAAGTCTCACTCAGGAAGGCGAGAAGGGGTGTAATTATTTGACGCTATTTCGTGTGTACTTGAGATAAAAGGCTTTTACTTGCTTCGCACCTTATGTGTTTGCCAATAGTTTGACTGTTAATTGGAAAGATGAGTCTAAAAGGCCTAACACTGGCTGGGAGTGAATGTGTTACAGTGAGAGTCAATTTTCCTCTGCTTCGATGGCTTGTGATTTGTATTAATATGCTAGTTGACCTTTTTGGTGTTTAGGAGACACTGAGGTTGTAATCAAGATGATACACAGGGGAACCATGGGAGGAAAAAAGTAGAAATAAAGAAAATCTTAATTAGAAAATGATGGTTGTTCCTGAAACAGAAGACCATTTGCTTCCCTGCCAGTTCCCCTGCCCTCACTACCACTTGTTTTCTCAGCACTACTTTGGCTCTTTCCGTGGCCCTTGCCAAAACAGGATCTTTTCCACTATATAATTCTCATTCAGACTGCTGTTTTGAACACCTTAGGGTAAAAGTGGATGATCGTGTCATCAGATTTGTGACCATATTATCTTGTAACACAGAGGGGCTGATCACATGGTGGTGAAAACACTAGGTGTGAGTCAACTTGGCACGCCTGATTAAGGCACCAGCCTTGAAAATTCTTCAGATGAGTACAGAACAGCTGCTCCTCTGGAGCTAAAGAGAACCTCTGAGGTGGTTTGGGCATCTGGTAGAGATAACTCGTTGACATCTCCCTTCTAGAAATCTTTCCAAGGCACCCACCTGGGAGAAGACCCTGAAGCAGTTTTAGAATTCACTGAGGGGGCTGCTTCTGGCCTGCTAACACCTCGGAATCCTGAGACAAACCTTGAGACATGGCTAGGGAAAGGATGTCTGCGCTTTTCTACATAGTCTGTTCCTACTGGGTGAGTGGCAGGAGAAAGCTGACGGTGAGGACGACTGTCTGCAGCAGGTACGTGCAGAGGGGGGTGCAATGGGTGCTTGAGCACCTGCCCTTATGCCCTTTGCAAAGTGCCCTTTTTTTCAAACACAAAATTTCCTTTGTTTTAATTATTTAAAAATGTGTGAAGGCCATTTTGTGAAGACATGCCCGATCAAACTATCAGTAAAATAAATTAATAGTAATTTCGTGGTAAAGAAAATGAACCAATTGATGACCTTTCACCTGATGACCTCATCCGTGACGAGCCGTCCCGTTCAGACACGTTAGTGATTCAGCAGCTCTGCCTACAGGACGCCTTCGATTCCGCCGGTTTGAGGGGTTTGCTGCAATGTGCTTGTTATGGATTGTTGCAGAGAGAGCAGCACAGTTGTTGTGTATATTGCTGTGTGTCGCCTGCCTGTAGAAGTAACATCAGCTGGCGACTAACACGCCGACAGCTAACGTTACTTCTACACTATTAAAAAAAGGTGCTCTGTTCACTTCGTTCTGTTTCGGGAGAAAAGTTTCACAGGCGTTGAGGGGTCTGATCTTTTCTTTGTAATTTGACTAAAATCTTTGCACTTGAACTAGGCTTTATTAAAATAACTTAATAAAAGCCTCGTGCCTTAAAGTATAACATTAGTAAAATTCTAAGCCTATTCCTCTGATTTATAGCCTACTTCAACCCTTTAAAAAATATTAAATTCAGAACAGTATTGAATATATTTACATTTTGACAGCAACAGTAGGCTAGTGTTTATAACAGCTCAACTACAATAAAAATGTCAGTGCCGATGTAAAATAAATAATATTCCTGACATCAAAAGTAAAGAGTGAAGAAGAAATGGCCCTATAAGATTTCAGAAAAATGTATGAAATGTTTTTGAATCTGGTATCTTATTTCCTCTACTTGTAACTCTTAGTGTGCAGCTCTGTGAGCGTCTAAAACATTAAAGCTACTTTATTTATTTAGATATATGATTAGACATATAGTCAATAAAAATCCAAATATATCTCAGATTCACACACCTCTGTCTATAGATTTGTTTGTCTCACTCTTACTCCTGCCATGGCCACCCTCATCCTTTCCCCATTAATGTTTCCTTCTCAGATTATTTCCCACACTTTTTTTAATCTGGTATCTTAGTTCCTCTACCTGCAGCTCAGTGAGCGTCTCCCTGGCAGTCAGCTTTTTTAGTGGCTGCAGTATTACAACAGGTCAGTCACTGTGAGCCAGTCCCAAACACTCCACAATCTTTTTATGGTCACATAATTGTTTAATCAGCTAATAGATATCCTATAGTTGTTTTAATAGCTGTAGTCACAGATCACTTCCAGTAGTATCAGCAACAACACAACAGCAGCCGCATCCCCTCAACAGCAACTGTTCCCTGTCAGTTATGTCAGCCTTCAGTGTTTTAAAGCTAGAGTTGGGTATTCCCCTGTATCTTTTTGCGCCACAGCATTGCTTACATAACAATATATTTCTATGTCAATAGTATGAGAAGAGTCCTTTTTATATCCTTGTTCCATGTGCCCTTTTTATACTTTGAGCACCTGCCCTTCCAAAGGTCTCTGCATGGCCCTGGTCTGCAGCTGCTCTTAGGTCTTATTAAAGAACCAAAGAGTGTGAACGGATTCCACCAATCTTGGCATCTAGTCAGATGGAAAGCATGATCTAGTGTGTGCTGATCACCAGTGTTTGCCCAGCACCCCTGCACACCCTGCAGCACTCACCTTAGCCATGGCCTCTGCAATGGACTCCACCATTCCTCCGACCATTCCCACTTCGCTGGCAGCCTCATTCAATGTCACCATGATATCATCAACCGCCTCCTTCATCAGCTGAACTGCCTCTGCTATGGCATCATGGGTATGGGATGCCTGTCCAGTGTAACAAGACACATTAAATAAAATGTCCAGATCATCCTTCCAGGGGGCAAAAGAAGCAACATATAAGAGAGAGAGTTCTACCTTTGGGTTTCCTCCACCCTCCTTGGCAGCGTAGAGCATCTGCAGGGCAGACTCAGCCAGGGTCTTAGTTTGGTCCAGGAAAGTCATCTGCTGCTGGTGGTCATTCAGCTTGGATGCTACACCCACAGAAGCCAAGATCAGCGGTTCAAAGTAGCCAGCCAACTGGGTCACCTGAGGCAAAGGATGATAGTTTTTAATAACTAAGCATTCCTTAATAACAGCAAATCTACATTTTTAAATGGACAACAAAAGAAACAGTAAGTCATTGATAATGAAAAACATATGTGTACGCTCAAATGCATGGCACGGGGAATGATGGCAGACTTGTGGTTCTGTTCTTTTCAGCTTGTCTTTATTTTACTTAAAGTGATCATTAAGGTTGCATTCAATTAAATGCTTGCTATGTCTTCATGTAATGTACTACTTCCAAAACTGAATGAACTCATAGCCTCTTTGCTTTTACATGTCATAGAGAAGAGAGTCTTTAGAGGCATCAAATGGTTAAAGAGATATTGCCGTGATAAGAATCACAACACTAATTTTGTCCAGATAACCCACTTGTCCAGATAACTGCTGCACAGTTATGCTATGGTTACGACACAGTTAAGTAATTAACTCCCTGCCCTACATACCTTGTGTCCTAGTTGGGAAGCCTCGCCTCTGGCAGCGGTGGAAATGGGGTCAATTAAGTGGCCAATTTCCTGCACAGTGGAAGTCAGTTGTTCTTGTAGCGCCTAAAGAGAGGAAATAAAAAGAAATTAGTTGCTTTTAATGGTAGACAGAGGTACATTCAAATGAGTCAGCTGGAACCTGCTAAAAAAACATTAGACAGTAAACAGGGACATACATGCCCCAAAACATATTAAAAGCCCCTTGCTTTTAATATGTCACGTTAAAAACTCTTCTTAAATCAACAAAACTGGTGCAAGTGCAAAAACTGCTCTGTGACTAGTTCTGCATTAAATAATACCAATCTCAGTATAGGCCATAAGGATCCAGTGGGATCCAAACTGTATTGCTCGCCTGCTACTTGAAGGATAAACAAAATATTTAAATGACGTTAAATCCCTGATTTCTGTCTAATGAGTGGTTCGAGACTTAGAATGAAGAAACATAATTAAAACCACCAATAATAGATCCTTAATTTAACAGAAAGGACTAAAGAAACGAAAAAGCCTGTATAACACTGTATAACAGTGAGTGATAGAGACAAATATAAATACAGACATATGCAAACAGAGAAAGATCACCATTGTTCTCTGTGGAATTATTTTCTGATGGTTGCTTACCTCGAGTGAGATGTCGTCCCTGCTGGCTAAGTTCTGGCTGACTGCTGCCAGAGAGGCCTGCTCAATGTCCCGGATACATTTGTTGATGTTATCAATTGATGAGTCGCACTCCCGCTGGCCTGGGGCCTTGTCCCTGAGAATAAGATGGGAACAGGAAAAGAAGACAACCAGAAAGTATTAAAATGGTTGGAAACAGAAATGAGAATAAAAGTTGAAGGATGATGTATAGGGGGAAAAACAGCACAGAGAATGTGATGAAGAAAGGGAAAAATGAGACAGGAAGAGAGAGAAGGAGTGCTAATGTTAACATAACTTACAGTAAAGTTAACATAACTAACAATAAAACATAGACAGGTTCCAGGATGTCTTTTTAACATCTTGACTGCTGTTCCCCTCATCTCATTGCTGCTCAGGTCACATCTGCTGAAGTGTGGCCTGTAGGGTCTCGTCACTACACAGGGCAATCAAGCTGGGCAGCCAAATTAGCTTTGAAGCATTTTAATGGTCTGGGGCACCGTCCACACAGGCAGAATGAGTTTAGTTAAGCATCCATTTACATGCATTGTGACACACTGAAAGTAAAACTAAAAAAAAACAAAACACTAAACTTTGCGTGTAATTAGACTAACAAAGTTATGAGGTTGGCTTTTGAAGGAGTCCATTCCTATCTGTGTTCTTTGGCACCGCGTTGTATCACTGATTGCTATTAAAGGCTCTGAGTACTCAATTTGCAGTCTGAAAGGAAGACTGTGATAAGAGCATCAGAACTGAACGAGATGCTAAGCTGGCTGCTTGTGAACGATGCTCTGAGCCAAGCAGCAACATTAACATTCAGTGCGTTTGACACAGGAAATTTGTTCCTCATGGACAATAGTTTTGTTCTGATCAAGGTCAGGTAAAAAAGGTGTGAGGAGATTAAACATTTAAGCTGTGGAGGTATAAGAACAAGCCTTTGTCATGCCACGGTACAGTATTTGAACATCCTTTTGTCAAGGACGCTGCATTATACATTATAAGTTTTATAGACCAATGTATTCAGATAAAGGGAAGTAATAGCTATACTACAACTCGATTCAAAAAAAACCATAAATAACTACATGACAGCAGGGAAATAGAGTACAATGGTGTTAAAATGATGATGTTTTGGTAACTTTGCTTAGTTTCTGCTGGTTGCTTGGTGACCTCAAAGTGACAACAAGACTCCAGGAAGTCACTGCTCTCAGCCAAGAAACAGTCAGTCACCACATAAAACCACAACATGGTACAGATTAAACAAATGACATACAGTGTATTATTTAGTTATCTTTAGAGGTGCTGTGAGGCTAAAAGTTAGCTGTTTTTTCCAGTCTCCAGTCTTTGTGCTGAGCTAAGCTAACCAGCTGCTGGCTGTAATTTCATATTTATCGTACAGACATGAGAGTGGTATTGATCTTCTTATCTAGCTCTCAGCAAAGAAAGCAAATAAACAAACATCCCAATATATCAAACTATTTGCTCTTGGTTTAACTTTCACATATTCTATTTTGTCACCCATTGCTTTCTTTAGCATCCCATTTCTTACATCCAAAAACATTTTTTACTAACCGGATGGCTGTGATGAGACTCTTGATGGAGTCGGACACGGTGCGAGAGTGACCAGCCAGAACAGACCAGGTGGGTGGATCTTTGGGGTTAATAACCAGTGAGCGAGCAGTCTTGAGCAGGTAGGTGGAGCTGTCAAGCATGGAGCGTGCCGAGTGGAGGATGGGTTCCTGGGCTGCATAGCCCTACAGAAAAAAACAAACTTGAAATTGACGAAACGTATGCATTTATTACAATCTATTTTTTTCAGCATGTGCCAATATTTAGATCATTACTGATCTAATGATATGTGTAATCTACAAACCCTAATGTTCACATTGTCATACCTCGTTGCTGATTTGAGCTGGGATACTGGCAAACTCTGGGTTGGAAGCAAATGTTGTCAGGTTTTCTACAGCCTCGATTAGTGGAGCGGTGGCAACTCGACACTTGTTCCTGTTCTCCTCCGAGAAATCCCCATCTAAAGCCTAGAAAAGGAGAGAGATGGAATATGAATGTGCATGAAACAAATCTGATTAAACAGAAGTACCTATTAAGTTATCCAACCCAAGAATCAGGAATCAAACAAACCAGACGTTTGATAGAAATTATTTTGGGACTTTTTAAAGGACTTTACTGTCAAAGCTAAATCCAGATCTGTACTGTGGTAAACCAATTAGGGGACAGAGCCAACCTTTTGACAAGACAAAGAAATCCTACCTTGATGGTTTTGACCAAGTTGGCAGTGCTGTTGGCCACCTCCTTGGCAGACTGAACAAAGTGCCTCTTGGCAACAGGGTTGGTTGTCTTGGAGGAAGCCAGACGGCAGGCATTGCACAGTGCCGAGGTGTGCTTAGCAACAATGGTGGCTGCAGAGAGCACCTGCCACATAATAAACAACAAAATGTTCAATTATTAACTGCGATTTTCTCCTAAAGAAATGGTTTATGGTTAAGTAGATGACAATGCAGTCATCAAATACTCACCCCAGTGTCACGCCTATGTTGTGAAGAAGTGTTTGCACCCTTCCTGATTTCTTTTTGTTGTTGTTTGCATGTTACATTACATTACATTGATTCATTAGGCGATGCTTTTATCCAAAGCAACTAACAATTCCCATACATGTCAGAGGTCGCACACCTCTGGAGCAACTAGGGGTTAAGTGTCTTGCTCAGGGACACATTGGTGGATGTGTTCCAGTAGGGAATTGAACCCTGGTCTCTCACACTAAAGGCATGCGGAACCATCCGATTGAGATGTTGTGGCATGACTTGCCATGGCAAGGCTCGAAAACCGTCCAATGTGGCTGAATTACAACAATTCTGCAAAGATGAGTGGGCCGAAATTCCTCCTCAGAGCTGTAAAAGACTTGTTGCCAGTTATCGCCAACGCTTAATTGCAGTTGTTTCTTCTAAGGGTGGCCCAACCAGTTATTAGTCTTCTGGGGCAATCACTTTTTCCACACAGGGGCATATAGGTTTTCTCCCCCCCCTTAATAATAAAAACCTTCATTTAAAAACATTTTGTGTTTACTTGTGTTATCTTTGTCTAATATTTCAATTTGTGTGATCTGAAACATTTTAGTGTTACAAATACGCAAAAAATAAGAAATCAGGAAGAGGGTAAACACTTTTTGACACCACCGTAGAAATCATCTAGCGTTTGTATCTCTGACATTTCTATGTTCTACAAGGTATTTACTATTGTAGCATGCACCTCCACTTTAACTTCTGCTATAGCCTGGTGAGCTGGAAACGGACTTGTGAGCAGTAGGAGCGCTGTGGGCGGCTTATAAATTAGGCTGTTAGTCTCAAACAAAGACTGAAGAAAGTAAAGGTGATAATGAGGATAATATTGGTTTTACAGACCAACAGTATTCTGGCTACTGCATCAGGGATTTGCAGAACTAAATTTTCTTTTTGATCTATTACATTTACCAAAAGAAGATGGCCTCATTTAAACATGTAAAATGTCCAAAGATCTGTCTATAATGTCAGCATGATGATTCAGGGGTATTTTTACTCAAGACTAACATGATAAAGAAATCTACATGCATGCAGGAATAAAACAACCAATAATCACAGCTATATTCAATACCTAAGGTTTACCACTCATCCATGCAACACTCTGAACTGATAATAAATCATACTGTCACATATCTGCAGAAAAGCTAAGATACCCATCTGCCATTGTGCTGCCAACACCTAAACCTGTTATGATGCAGATCAGACTGACAGGTTTTTAGCTGCCTGCAGATGACAAAGAGAATATTTTAAATGTATGTACCTGGGAGGGACTACTGTCTGGGTCTACAAGATTCTGACAGGCCATCTGGATTGCCTGATTGGCTTTGGCAAACTGGATGGGATCCACCAACCCTTGGTGTCCTGCTTGACTGTTGGGATCAGACACGCCCACCAAGTAGGAGGCCTGTGGGGGGGAAAGAAACTCCCATCATCAGCATTTACCAGCATCACCCCTACCAACAAAAAGGCAATATGATCAATTTCATAGCTGTGTTCTGTGAGAGTTTTTCTTCCACATTCTGTACCTGTCCTGCAGCTTCTGTGAGGCCGCACAGGGCTTTTGAGGCTGAACCTACACAGTCTCCAAATGCAGACACATCTCCGTTCTTGCAGTTCTGAGAAATACCTGCCATAGACTCTCCCAGTACCTGGACGGAACAAAGGTGCGGGTCAGCAGAACAGAGAGAGGAAAAAAAAAGACAGAAATGCTGTGTGTGTCCACAATGCCTGAATGTTTGATCCCTAGGCTGTTTGTTTTGAAGGCCTACCTTAGAGTTCTCCATCACACTCTCAATGCAGTCGAAGTAGGACAGGTCACTTATCGGCTCGTTGGGATTGTCCAGCATTCCCCTGACAGCCTGGGAGATGTATGAGTAGTATGAGTCTTAAGATAGTATTTCCCAGGTTATTCATTTTTTTACAAAAATGCTAATAATCATTATTTCTTTGGGTCACATGGTAAATAAGATTCCCATCAAGGCTTTGTTGATAGGATTTCTGATAGTTCTTGTTTGATACTAAGCTTGTAAAGTTCTGTTTACCTCCAGCTCTCTCAGGGCATTGTCACACTCCTTCTGGCCTGGGGCCTGCTGTGTGCACAGCGTGATCAGCTGGTTAATGCTGTCAGTCACTGCTCTGAAACAAAGAAACAAACAAAAAAGAAATATCACACTTTAGTCCTTGAAGGTGTGTGGTAAGAGGTGGTTTTGATATGTATGAGCACATTTACTTGAGGTTTCTGTGTGCATGCATCTTTGCATACATACAGTCCCCTCCAAAAGTATTGGAATGGTAAGGCAAACTCTTTTGTTTGTTGTTGTTCACTGAAGACATTTGGGTTTAAGATCTAAGGATGAGTATGAGAGAAGAGTTCAGAATTTCAGCCCTTACTTCCTGGTATTCACATCTAGATGTGTTAAACAACTTAGGACATATCACCATTTGTATTAGACCACAGCATTCTTAGGTGAGCAAAAGTAACAGAAAAAAGTAAATAACATTTAATATTTGGTGGCCTGACCTTTGCTTGCAATAACTGCCTCAAGCCTGCGACCCATTGACTTCACCAAACTTCTTCATTTGTGATGCTGTTCCAGCTTTTTACTGCAGCTTCTTTCAGTTCTGGTTTGTTGCGGGGTGTTTCTCCCTTCACTCTCCTCTTAAGAAGGTGAAATGCATGCTCTATTGAGATAAGGTCAGCTGACTGACTTGGCCGGTCTAAAACCTTCCACTTTTTCCCCTGATGAAGTCCTTTGTTTTGTTGTCAGTGGGCTTTGGGTCATTGTCCTGCTGCATGAAAAAATTCCTCCCAATTAGTTTCAATGCTTTTCTCCGTAGATTGGCAGACAAAATGTTTCTGTACACTTCTGAATTCATTCTGCTGCTGCCATCATCAGTTACATCATCAATAAATATTAATG
>JAPMOB010251592.1:0-24084 GCA_029875015.1 Lepomis gibbosus
TCTCTCTCACTGGTCCCACAGAAACTGCTGGGTAATCCCACTTACTGGAACAGCCCAGCTAATTGGACTCAATAGTTTCTGACAGATTCTCTCCCTCCACTCGTGCTCTCTTTGTTTTCCTAAATATGTCTTGTATTCTGCAGTATACTGACTCCCTATCTCCCTTGTCCTTCTTTCCTCTCTTCTTTTTTCCCCTCCTTCTCACTACTTATCTGCTCCTGTCTTCAGCCAAATCCTTCCGACCACTGTCTTTTGTCGTCGTCCTTTTCATTTCTGTTGATGCTTGGTGACAGGTTTCCCTCTTTACTCTTAGTTTGCAACACTCAGCAGTTCTCTCTTGGCACATGAGGAATTATTTCATGGGATGCATAACTCCTACAGGGACAGCAAGAAGGCTTGCGTAAGACATATTCCAGGGCTCGTGCCTTGTTGTGTAATAGGCTAAAGTAATTTGCATACTGTATACTCTCTCCCATCGCCCACCCTCCTTTATTCTTTCGTCTTGCACCATACTGGTAATACAGCACGTCAACACTAGTAAATTTGCTTTTCTGACGCATTATGAAAACAATACATATTGCTTGATCTGATCATTTAAAATTATACAACATACCAACAGGTATGTGATAGAATGGCATCGGGGAACTATTTCTATATTTGAACTATTTCTACAGCTAAAGGGCCACCTACTGCTATTGTTATATACAAAATATATATGGGGATTGGTGGAGTGTTGGGTCAGTATTCGTAGTGTTATGGAAAGGTCTTTGAAACACCTTTTAGACCTCCACTTACAGAGATAAAATCGACAAACTCTATTTTGGCTGTGGCTATGGTACTAGAAACCATTTGTTTTGCATGCATGAATAAAAAAAGAGCA
The DNA here is from genome assembly GCA_029875015.1 of Lepomis gibbosus. NCBI lineage: Eukaryota > Metazoa > Chordata > Actinopteri > Centrarchiformes > Centrarchidae > Lepomis > Lepomis gibbosus. Next base: position 881 of record JAPMOB010251592.1, read on the forward strand.
GCAACAGGCATTCTGGGGCTTTGTAGGTAGTGGAGGGGACATTGGGCATGTACCTGTTATGGAGTGTCTCCAGTCAGCCTGTCAACAGGGTGGGGACATCAACCAATGTTAAGTCAGATATTTTTAACATCAGCTTTTGTCACGCGCTAAATCTTGGAAGTAGAATGTGCAGTGAAATGCTTTGTTACCAACTTCAGTAGATAAGAAGCAGTGGAGGTATAAGGGAGCAGATGTAAAAAAAAAAAAAATAATAAACATAAATATGAAATGTAACAATTAGGATGTAAGGGTAAAATCTACAATGAGTGCAATGTCAATAAATATGTAAAGTAGGTAAATTTGAGAGTAGTAAATATATAAAAATATAAAGTGTGTGCTAAATATACAATGGCAATTATAATGATATCCCAGAATTACAGTTATTTTTTACCAGGAGATGTTAGAGTAGTGCAGAGTCTAAGAGTACTGTCACTGTCATCAGTGACAGGGGTCAGCAATTATTAGACTAGTGCAGACACATCAGCAAAACACCACAGGAATAAAATGAATGTCAGATGAGTCCTACCGATGTTTCCAAATCAAAATGAATAAAAACAATACCTGACTGACTTCAGTCTTCTTTTACTTGTTTCTCTCACTGCGTCTCACCGAGTAACTTGATAGTTTGACATCTCAATCCTAGTGGCCTGCTAGAGCTGTCATTGTGTCTCATGTATCTATTTAATTCTTTCTCTCTCTCGTTCTCAGGAGGACCTCCTGATGTGGGCAAGATGCTGGGTGGGGAGGAGAAGGAGGAGGACCCTGACGCAGCAAAGAAAGAGGAGGAACGACAGGAGGCGCTGAGGCAGCAGGAGGAGGAGAGGAAGGCTAAATATGCCAAGATGGAGGCTGAGAGGGAAAGCATGAGACAAGGCATCAGGGACAAGGTATAGTAACAGCCAATATGCTGTCTAATAACCTAATCACAAGGTGAAATAGCCTTTCAGTTACCCAACACAAGGTACCAAGTCCGTCCTCAGGTCCACAAATACAGGGAAAAGACAAACAGGGAACACATGTAATCCTGCAGGATGGAACTTTTGTATCTCCCTTCTGACAAAGAGAGTAATTACAAAAACACTGGTGCCGAGTATGCCTATGGATGGGCTTGCCTCAGGCTTGTTTTCAGAAATAGTTACAAAAATACAAAGACATTTCTACACCAAAGGTATACCAATGGTTATCCATTTTTGTCCTCACACTCCATCGCTTTTCTTTTTTGACTGTAGCCAAATCCTTCCTCTGAACTTTTTTATCTGGAGCATCAGAAACTTTTGCATTGTTGCCACAGACACCAGATTGAAAAACTCCTCTGAACCGTGAAATACAGAGAGATTTACCTGGCTTAATCAGCACTGTGTGCACTCAGTTGGCAAGGGCTTGAATGCAACAGACGTTCATTTCTATGTAAAAGTCCCACACTCCAGCTTTTATTAGATTCATTTTCTAACAATGGATGCTAACAGAATTGTAAAAACTAAAATGGAGAGAAAGAAAACAGACAAGCAAAAGTAACTGTCTTTGTAAAATTGTGTCACATTCATGTGAGAAGTTTTGATGGTTTTGGATGCCGCGCTGTCTTTTCATATTATTTATATTTTAAGTAGCTTCTAAAGGCTTCACATCTTTGCTCTGTGACAGCAAAGCTCTTTTTGTAACAGACCTGTATTTGAAATAGTCTGTTATCGCGCATTTTTTGTTTGCCTTTATGTTATTTTTAGCTTTTTCGAAAATTATAAAATAGATCATTGGTGCATCAGGAAGGAGTTGTACAGAACTGAGAGAAGCAGAAAGAAGTAAATGAGGAGCCATGATTAATAAGAATATACTGAAATGCGTACTCAGTTAACTGTTCTAATGCTCAAGGTGTAACAGTATGATGTTTATGAATTATGAAACCATTTATATGGTTTATGTTTTTTGCATGTTTATACTTTAGCTTTCTAACAAAAAAAAACGTAATATCCATTGAAGACTTTGGCGTATAATGTGTATTTGCAGTTAGCGTGCGTTCAGAGAGTGTTTAACTTCCCTTCTCCACACACGTCAGCCTGTGGGTCTGCTGTGCACTTCACTGCAGAGACAGTGTGAAAGACAGGCAGTCTGTGGGTGGCTCAGGTCTGAGGGGAATAGTGTGAATCAGCGCTATGATAAGCAGTACTCCTCCCCTGGCTCCTCACCTCCTCTATTCTTCTTAAGTTCTCCCAGCGGAGAACAAAGAGCGAGGAACAATTCCCAAAATGCTTGTTACCGAAAGGTTTCTGTCAGCTTCCTCCACAGCTTTATCCCATTGTGCCAGATACAGCAAGACATGAACATATTATAGCTGATGTCTGCAACTTTACGCATGTTCAGGCTAGGGTGTGACAGATGACGTAGCAAATAGTGTAAAGCTGTTTCATCCAGTTGGGAAATTAAATGACATTCACATTATTATGAGAAATGCTACCTGACTAATGTGATAAAAATCATGGAGAGCATTTTTCTTATCATTTCACTCTCATGCAAGTTAACAATGATGATATAAATAAAAGCACACAGTCTATATTCTCTCTTAAATCTTGCTCATCTGGTTATGAGGAATGATAATTCTAGAATTCCACCCTTTTGTTCAGTGCAGCTTTGGTGTCAACAATTTTCAAAGCTGGTCTAATTTTTTTTGTGTGCCTTTGTCAAGAAAATACATACAACGCATACAAATGTTTGACATGTACTGTCATAGTGTGAGCACTGACAAGACATCTACTGTTCTTGAATCCAAGCTGAAAGACACAGAGAGGAACGAGGGAAAAAGAAATATGAATGATTAGCAGCTGCTCAAAAAGGGAAAGGGTCCATGGGACGGGTGAAGTTCATTATTCAATCGGATGGATGAGGAGCAGTAGTGTAGAGTGGATTATGCCACATTCATGTTATATTGGTGTTATTGTAATCAAGTTTCCAACTCATAAAGAGCATTCACATCACCATCTGAGTGGTAATTACAACAAAGGCGAAGACCATTACTCAATATAATTAAAGTTTAATGGATGTAGCGTTATATCATTTAACAGTATATGCAACCGTGCATAAGCACACACACGCACCAATCTGTATAATATCCATAGACTGTATATAAAAAAATTATATCCCGTGCTTATGATGCTTCAAACTGAGCTGTTGTCAAGCTTTTCAGGGCAGACGGCAACTCAATCCCTAAAACTGCAATAACAGATATTTTTGGCCACTTGAGAAAAGATGAACTCCACAACAAACCAAAAAACATCAAAGGAACAACGCAGGGATATGAATATGGAGGCACTGCAAGGAAGGCGTGGCTGACCAGGGGAAAAATATGGAGTACAACTAAGATGAATAAACATGATGATTTGAGTCTGCTGATGCTATCATGCTAACCTTTATTTTAGTTGAACTTGGGTCCCTTTTTTGTTGTTGATCCCCCAATATTGTTTATGATTGGTAAAAATTATTTCCGTTTGCGTGTGGTGGGGTGACATGAACCTTTTTTGGCTTCTGGATAGGGGGTATGACAGAAAAAGTTTGAGAACCACTGTGTTACGCCAATGTAAAGTTGTGTAATTACGTGTTTTTCTTCTTCTAACTTCCAAATATTTCTTTTACTCTCTTTGACCACCAGTATGGCTTGAAAAAGCGCGAGGAGGCCGAGGCTGAGGCAGCCGCTGTGGAGGAACCTGCAGCCGGCAGCTTGACCCGACCCAAGAAAGCTGTGCCGGCCGGCTGCGGCGACGAGGAGGAAGAGGAAAGCATCATGGACACAATGATGAAATACCTGCCAGGCCCACTGCAAGACATGCTGAAGAAGTAGAAGTCGCTAGCTGTTGCTAACGTTATCTAGCTTAGTTCACAGGCTACATTTACAAGTTTGGCTTAAATCAGGTCCCCCCCCCCATCCACATGACAGATATGGGCATTGCTCATAATGAAATTAAGTTTGATCTGGTGTGGTCTTGTGGTGTTTTATGGCGGGGAAAAGAATCCGGTGTGAACCAGTTTTGTGAATTGTAGCCATTAGACTAAGCTAGGTTTACCCAGTAACCAGGTGACTGATGTTAACGTTAGCTATGTTATACTAATGAAGCTAACAGCAAGCAGAGGGGCTAAAAACACAATGTTAGATGGTTTATCCCTCTAGTCTGAGACATTTTAAACTCCTTTTTCTCTCCTCTGCGATGGCTGCTGAGCTATTCTCGCGGCACTGAAAATAATATCCCTGTTCACTCAATTTGTACATAAATAAATTAATACATTACAAGCCTCAAGGTGGCAAACAATCATACAATATTATATGAAATTATTATACTTATACTGTGTGTCTGTCTCTAAAATAAAAAAGTGATAACTTGATAAGCCATATTTTAAAAAGGAAATTTAAAGTCTACTGTTGTGTGCTCCTAAAGCTACTGTTTTGTGTTCGACCATGTCTGAAATTTATGTAAAACTTTTGCACACAATGTTACACATTGTCTGTCAGACCTGTTGTCTGTCTCCCCTACACAATCCCCCAACGCCCATGATCAAAGTGTAATGACATTCATGTAGTGTAGTGTTTAAAAGATGTTTCTATTCCCCTGTTTAGTGTGTCTCCTTATTATGTCTTGCATGCCATTTGTCTGGAAAAGTTTGTTGTGTGAATATGTATCAACTCACCCCCCCTGCCCTTTTTATCCTCTTCTTTATCATGCAAAAAATATTAAGGCAATAACTCCTAAGTTTGTGTGTTTTCACCACCATGTCGATATAATCGTGAATAATATCAGTAATAAAAAAAATGATATATGCATTCAGGAAATTTTAATTTACAGGTTTGCAGGGTTTTTGTTTTTTTGTTGTATCATTGTTATGATGAAGAATGACCGTGTAGCCGATACCTTAAGCTTTCAGCCATAAAACCAGAACTTACAGTATAGCCTATATACTATTACTTTCAGGATCTACTACTAGCGAGAGAGTACTGAATGAATCTGTATGAATAAATAAGACATATGTATTCTTGGTTTTTAAGCTATAATAACTTGAAAGTTGACTACGCGTATGGATTTTGCACCATGTGAAGATTTGAAGAGAAAGAGACCACCCTCCCTCAATACACACACATGCTGCGCACACAGTGAAGTGAGTACTGCAGTTTGGCTACTGATTTAGTTACACACCAAAACCATAAGTGTTATAAAACGCGACACGATGCTTGATTCAGTTCTACATATTGGTGGTTTAGATGGGAGAATGAGCCGCTGAGGGCTGCGTGGTATGCCATGAGCAATAAAGGATTATCATGTATGTTTCTGCCTGAGATTCAATAAAAACTTAAAACCTTGTTCACAGATGTAAAAAAAATGTGTCATCTTCTGTTCTCTGTGATGTGAGGTTGGCTTCAAAACACACGTGAAAAAAGCAGCTGAAAGGAGAGCATATCTATGTTCCCAGGATCCTAAGTCCCCTAACCCCCTATCTGTAGAAGTGGAGAACACAGGACTCATGTTTCCCACTATGTGCCATATAAATCTGGGGAACATAGGACCCCGGTGAAAGATACAGTAGCCAATATACTTTTTACTTGACTTTGTTATAGACCTTTTTCCACATGTCACAGTAGAATAGGCACAAGTGTGAATAACAAAATGTTTGATCTATTGGTGTGTACTTGAATAGAACGGAGCCTTTGTTAATGTTATTAGTGGCACCTGTGCTTTTCCTACAGGTCAAGATGTCCACTGTGAAAAATGGCAGATTGTGACAAGCTTTGTGCCTGATTAATCATTTTTTCATGTAAAACATATTTTCCATCTAATCCTTGATTTTTAACTGGTATTACTCCACAGACACCTTGCCATATTGAGGAGACTACTTGTAAGGCAGACTGGAGGTGTGAAAGGTCATGGGTTGAATGAAGCATGAATGTACTGGATTGATTAAACCCTCAGACTGATTACTCAGAGACATCAGATATTAGCGACCTATGTGCTTTTTAAATAGCATAAACAACTGTGCAGTTTATAACTCAATAAAATGTAATGTCCAAGGTAAAGGTAATTTTTGAGATTGTACTGTATTTGTACTGGGCTACATAATATTGCATGTTTTTTTCACTTTTAACTGAGAGCACCCCCCACGACAAAGAAAATATCGTAACAATAAAATCCTCAACGCAGTGCATTAAATCTTACAAAAAAAAGACATTGGGAACACGATTCAGAATACTGTGAGTAAAAGGCTCTCTGCACACCGAAAAGCAAGGTGAACTCTGAGAACTAGAAGCCCTTAAAAGTAAATGTGTTTTAAGTTTTGATTACTGGATTTGCAGCTTTACTACACAGTTAGCAGGAGTGTCTCACTATTGTTGGTCCGAAGAGGGCAATAGTAAGTAATAGTAAGAGACGGACAGCTCCACTCAACAGACTGTGTATTTCTTACATTTTGCCACAGAGTGTCACTGTTGTTTTTATATAGGAGAACACTGCAGTGTCGAGCAAGATAGCCAACAAAGTGTTTAAGAGCAAAGATATTCTATTCAAGCTTGATTTATTTCATAAACAAAAATTCAACCAAAAAAGGGTGAACTATCTAACAAAACAAAAATTCAAGCACTAAAATATCAGAAAACACAAGACAGAAGAAAAGAACAGGACACATAATGACTGTGACTGGCAGGAGTCCTCTTCCTCTCTTACCTTTAGCATTCAATTACTTATTTGTTTTATAAATGTTTACATCCATAATCACTATTTGCTGAGCAACACCCACAGCACTAACAAGAAAGTAACAAAGCAGTGATAAATAACATTAAATGGGTTATCTAACCCTTAAACATGCTGTAATTTTTATCTCAAAGTCAAGGAAACATGGCACTAGGGATAGTTTTACCTGCGAGTCTGCAACTGGTAATTTTTACCCATTTTCTTTAAGCAGTAAATACAGACCCATTTCACACTAGAGTGCAGACCATTTCCGCTGATTTATACTGGAGCTGTTCTTTGCGGACAGCAACATATTAGCTGTAGTTCCTGGTTAGATAGCCACTAACCCTTCTTTTTCTTATTGTGCTGTTAACTTTAAAGTCAGAAGAAATCCCATTAAGTGCTGCGAAATAAACAGCAGTGTTTATCATTACGTAGTTGTAAAGTTTGAACTGGCAATAAGGACATAAGCATGTATTCACAGTCTGACCTTGATGAGAATTACATTTCCACCCTGAAGTCTTAAAAGACCAGTCCAGAATCAGAGTGCAATACCATATTTCAGATGTTCAGTGGGAGATTTATGACCCGTTAACAAGCATTTTGAAACTGCAAATAGTCTGTTAACATTTGTTTTATTGAAATAAAATGAATCTGTGTAAATCAGCTGTAAAGACATTAGAGGTTTCCTGTGTTTTTAAATCTGTGTCTACCATTCATTACTGAAATACTCCAAACCTGGAGTGAGGTGTTAATGTCAAAACCTGTAATAAACAGTAAGTCAACAGTGCCACCCATTTCATGTTAAACCACACGTTTTAGCTCCAGTAAATAAAAATAAACTAACACAAACAATCAACAAACCAGACCTGGTTGAAAGTGTAGTACATTCAAATACTTACAGTTACTTTGGGTTATTTATGGTCAGACTTGCATAGTGAGGTGAAGTCAAGATGTAACAAGATGATGTTCAAAGGCGATTTTTCATAGAATATCTAATTTCAGTAAATAAAACTTGAGTTGGCAGTTGCCATTCCAAGCTAGCAGGAATGATCTGCGGGGAACGGTAATAATAAATGCTGGATAATATAACAATGTAAGTGTAATTAGAGTGTGCATTTTCATTTACAGAAGCATTTTTACACAGGTTATTACACCATCCAGCACAATTAAGCAATGTTATGGTAAGTATATGAATGGCTTCTGACTCTTTCCCAGGTCTGTCACAAATAAATATACTCTGTATATAGCGACAAATCTCACAGTAGCCAGGTTTACAAATCTGTCTATTACTGAAGAATCTTTATGTATAGAAATACTGTTTAGACCGAATAGGAAAAAGACCATAACATCATAAGTTTCATGATTAGATCAAAATCCAATATTATAGATTTGTTTTTGGTCTATCAAATTAAAATAGAACATTGGCTTTGGTGTCGACCTTGGAGCAACATCAGAAACTTTTGGGAACAGCAGTAATGACAGCAAAACTCATTTACAGCATAATGATAATAATTAGATTTCATTCAACTCAACAGTAGAACCAGGGATTCATCATTCAAAAGCAGACCTCCAGTCCCTGTTTTTAAGGATTTCAGACACTAATATCAATATTCAAGGATTCATGATGACAAAGTAAGCCTTGCCTGCTTAGTTCATTCAAAGAGATACACATGTTCAAGCCTGGAACCCAAGTTCAAGACATTCAAACTTCAGAGCACAAAATCTCACACAATCTCACCTTTTTCATGCACTGAAAGCTCAGAAGGCGATGCTGATTCATCCCATTGGATCCTTTAATATCTACTTTAAAAGAGTCTGGAAAGTAGAAGGAGTTCAGAGATTGTCTCTGAACGTCAAACAATTGAACCTGACGCGGTGGGCATGGTCTTCTGGGTAGGCCATCGGAGGGTGTGAGGCTGAAGAGGGTTACAAGACGGGTATTGGAAAGATGGTAGGGGTCGAAGTGGAACAGAGGATTGATGGAAGCCCTGGTTTCTACACATTCGTTCGACACTTGGGGAAGATGGGTCCTCCCTCAAGCCTTCTCTTTCTTACTGTAGATGGGAGAGGAGATGAGAGGGACACAGGAAGAAGAGAAAGAATGAGAGATGAAGAAAAAAGAGAAGTGAAAGGATGTAAGGGGTGGAGCAAGGAATGGAAACAAGGAGGAAGAAAAAAAATTAGAAAAAAAAGAATGCAAAAAGTTGGTTCATCATCAACAACCAATCAATTTTAGCTAAAGCAGAGCAAAGTTGGCCTGCCTTATTTGCTTCACATGAGAAAGCAAAGAGAGGCAACTGAAAGAAGGTACTGGTTTTTAAAAAGCAGGACGAGAGCAGGAGCTTTTAAAGGAAAAAACAAAACAAGACAAAGGCTTTAAAACTAGGCTTACTCCACTTATTTATCATTGCACTCATATAACACTGTCGAACAAGAGATATTGTCTGTTTTATTCCCTGCTTTCTTCTTCCTTGTCAAAACCTGCTGCCTAATTGACCCCCAATACAGTTTGGTCAGAGATCCTGGTGTGCTATGCTAGTTGTGGCTACGTAGCCTCAAGCAGATTGCTGTCTGGGCTACAGAGGTCAGGTAAGCTTGCTTCTTTCTAACCCTACACCTCCAGATTTTTAAATTTTAAAACTTGTAGTTTTCAGCCCCAAGTGACACAGTAAAAGTTACATCGCTTGAGGCAATTTGATCAGATTTTGCGCAGCTCCCTCTGGAGCCACGAAGGGCTTAAAGGGCATATATGCAGTAGTGCTCTCGTATAGAGTTTGATGTGTAAAATCAGCTCACTTGCCCTTTAAGGCCCTTATCCTTTCAGTACAGTAAATAAGTAATGCATACAGTATTAAACAAATCCACATTTTTTTAAATGATCACAAACATAGCAATCCTAAACATTTTGGGGCCATTAAGGGATTTGGGGCACTAGGGCAGTTGCCTAATTTGCTAGGTCGACAATCCAGCTCTGGATAAGAGCAGGGCTTGAAACAGTAGAAGAGAGGACATGAGTAAAAAGACCATGGAGTCACACAAATAAAGTGGTCAAAGACTAGACTACAGCACCAATTTATTACTGGGAAAGTGGTGCAAAAAAACAACAACAAAAACAGATGAAGACCATGAAGGTTTCTGCAGCTTCACAATTCAGCCAAAAGAAGATGGAACTCCAAAAACTACTCAAGCAAGGAAAAGAAGAGGACAGTTTCATCCAGGCCAATCAGATTTCAAAGACAGAAGAGGTGTGCAGGGGATGCTGTTGTCCAGTGAGTGAAAATGAAAAGTTTACTTTTCATTCTTTTACCTCTGTTGAGCAAAAGTGCTCTCTGATTTTTTTAGAAGATGAAAAAAAGTAAAATGATGACAGGCGCTGTTGAGAAGCAAGAGAAACTCTTAGAGGAGTGCGACAGGTGGTGGCAGCGCTTTCTGGTGGTCTGGAAAAGTTGGCAGAAGAAAGGCAAGGCTGAGCGGTCAAACGGTGTGACGTTTCTGGGTTTTTTAAATCTATTTATTTTTACTTTGTCTTGGACTTGAACTTTTTCCCGAAGGCCCTCTCCAGCTCAGGGACAGACAGAGTGAGGGTGAAGGAGCCGTCCGACTCTGACCTGACGACCCGGGCTTGACGACGATGGAAGGAAAACGTTACAACAAGATTATGACACAAAGACTTAGTTGGTGGTTTGTGACACAGTACTTGAAAACTAATTGGACACAAAGTCCCATGAACTGTATCCAAATATAGTCATAATTCTGACCTGAATACTGTCCTAACCTTTGGTGGAGGTGAAGACAGCTAAGATGGAATTAATTCACACTTAAAAACCACACACAAACTGAACAAGTACTAATTTTGTGAAGCTTTTAAGGTTACATTTTTGTTGAGGTTGTCAGAGTGGAGTTGAGTTAACTCTTTGGTGCAAAGACTGGGATTTTGTTACACTGCAGAACATTTAAAATGAAGTGAGCAAATACAAGAATTACCTAAATAATTAGTGCCCAACCATTTCTACCACCAGTTTAATTTTGTTCTCTCTCTCATGCACATGTCTTTTCTTAGTACTTGTGTCATAATTCAAGAAGCCGCTGTTGAGATTGGCTGGGGATTTCTGGCCGTACTACTGAGTTACCGGCTGATGATATCACAATAGATTTTTCTATTACAGTCTGATTAAAGTAGACCCCAAGGAGATATAGTGAAGATAACGTGTCAGCACTGACGCACATTAACAACCAACTCTGCCAAATGCAATAATGACAGACTGTGTACGAGTTATATAAGTGTCTAAAGCACAGTGGGGTGAAGCAGTCATCAAATACAGATACGTTATCAGTATACATCTTGTCATGTTCCCAAATCAGTGTCTCAGGTATATAATTTGTGTTTTTATGTGTCTGTTTTCAGCACTCAACACTGCAGACATCTCTGCATATCTTTCTGTGTCTGTAACCCACCCAGGTCGTTGTTGTTCATCATGGCATTGGAGCCTCGGAGGCGAGGGCCCTGCTGGGTGAAATGATATCCAAACTTAAGCAGGGTGGTGTTTTTCTCCAGCATGCTGGCTATCTCCATCTCCACCTTGTTGCCTAATGGCTGGCTCTGGAGTTCAGGGGGACAGAAAGAGAGAAAGAGAGAGAGTGGGAGACAGGGGAGGAGATACAAGGACAGATGTAGAGACAAATTAAAAGCGGGTAAAAGGCGAGCTAGGGGGAAAAGAAAGAGGAGGAGTACACAAAATCACTGCCATCCTCTTTACATACTAAACACCAGTCCTACTACAGATAAGATCTCCATGGCAACAGTAGATGAAGTGGCAGGGGGCTTCGGTTTTAGATCATTTCAATCAATCAGTCAGTCAAGGGAGGCAAACGGAAAAGGAAGCCAGAAGAAAGATGGAGGTGCAGTAAAGAAAAAAAGTCAACGAATTATTCACAAGTTGAGCTAATGAGCACGCTGTGAGTCACACATGTACAACTATGCAGTGTGACACATCGCAGTGCAATGTGGGAGCATTACACTGAAGTGGCAAAGACGGCCTGTGTACCCTGCCTGACACATATACCCACACAGATGTGACACAATTTTATGCATGGTACGTGTCAATGAGTCTTCACGGACCCTATGCAAGTGGGTTGAGGGTGTGTGTGTGTGTGTGTCAGTTGGTACCTGATTGTCTATCTTGAGCTCCTGTAGTGTGGCGTTATTCTGCAGCGACTCTATGAGGGCTAAGATTCCAGTCCCAGTAATGAAGTTGGACTCAACGTTCAGGCTTCTCAGCGTCATGTTCACCTTCAACATCTCTGCCAGCGCCTGAGAGGAAACACACAGCACATCCCATATCTTAATTCACTCACTGCTTTGCACAATATTTACTCTTCTATTCTAGTGACCAGTTGCCAAAATGAAGAGTCTTTGTGAGACTGCTTTATGGATGTGTCTTATTAGATAGTTAAAAAGTGGTAGAGAGATAACATGAGTTATTGGGAATTTAAACCTCGCTGCCTATTGATCAAAAAATGATCAGCTGTACAACAGTTTTGTTTTTTATTAGCGCTATTATCAAAATAACTAACAACAAACACAAGGTAACTGGACAAACATGTTAAAGTCAAAAAAGAGGCAACAAAGTGTTTTTAAATGGCGGAATAAACAAGGTAACATGGATTCTGTGCAGCATTTTGCGTTAAATGTTACAGATGTGACTTACAAATGCTACTGGGTCATTGCTTCTGGTTCCTACAATACTAAGCCTCTCCACCACAGTGTTCTTCATCAGGGCCTCAGCGTACGCTTTCAGAGTCTTGATGGGGATGTTCTGGATACCAAAATCACAAAGCACCAAAACATTACAGCTCAGTAAATGTTCTTAGATCAAAAAAACAAACAAAAAGTCATCACATCAGTCATTCAAATGATGATTTCCAGAGGAGAATTTATCTACAATGCATCGCTGAGGAAACAAATGTTGCTTCATGAATATCATAAACAAACTGATTTTTGGCATTAAATATATGTTATTCATGCTAAATCCCAAACTTTCCCAATCCAAAAACATTACATCATTTTGTTCATTAAAATGCCTAAAATGTGTTTCTCAAAATGAAACCAAGAAATTCATTTTATTGCATATATTACAAAATACATTATTTAATCTAAATATAAGCTTTTTTCTTGATAAATAGCTTTTTAAATTTGACAAGCTGTTTAAAATAAAATCAAAATCAAATGTTCTGACTTTAAAAAAACAGGATTAAACATCATATCCTCTCTTTATCCTCAACAGAACATGCACCCACTCACCCACACACACCCACACGCAGTCCTACCCTGATGTTGTTGAGGTTGACCTCAACCAGGTCTGGGTCGTTCCTCTTCATTCTCAACAGGGTCTCTTCTACGTCAGTGGAGTTGGGCTCTTCATCAGGGACTGGTTTATACTGGGTGCACTGGATAACACCTACAACACATTTACCCAACACATGCGTGTGCAGCAGGAGAAAGTTGGGACTGTTCATTAAATTAGACTTAGTGTGGGAACAGCATTGATTTAAACATGTTTGTATCCCTTTCACCACATGTCTTCCTTAAGAGCTTAAAGCCAATTTCTAAATCTACTTCACCGAACAACAGTTTTATCTGGATACAGTCCTTGCCAAACAAAGCTTAGCCTTCTATAGTGTTCATGAAAGCACATTTCTCCACAGTCAATGAAGTGTCTACAGAGGAGCGTGACATCCTTCAACTGAGGAGAAAAACACTACCTTTACAAAATTACTCAAATCAATCTTTAACTTTTGTTTTTCTTTTGATATATAAACAGCACAAAAAGAGAACAAAGTTTAACAAACAGCATCATGTTTTTGCATATTTCAACCCATTTAGTCAAGTATATTTCACATAGTATATATGCTGTATACCATAGCATGTATAGTTTTACTTAGTATTTTATCCCACTTTCCCGGCTGTTGGTAATGTTCCAAAAATATTTTTGATTTAAAAAAAAAAAAAGAAATGTTCTTAATGTAGTGTTGTGTGTTTCCATCACACTGAACGTGGAGGCCTTGATAGAATGCAGCGCAGAGAATGTCAAGTAATCAGCACATGAAGTTATTTTGCCACACAAATATATTGTACCTTTTACTAGCACAGCAGCAGATGTGATGTTGAGTGTGATGGATTACGTAACTCAAGCAAGTTTCAAGTCCTTGATATTTATTGTGTGCAGTGGTGAAAGGATAGTTTGGAAAATGCTTGGCAGAGACAAAACGTGTAAAAACGCCACAAAACGCCCTTGTTTGGGCTTTCTGGACCAATAAGTGTGTGTTTATTTCATGTATGAAATATGAAGGCTGTTCGTCTGAGATTTAGTGATTATACAATCTTCTTTAGTCAGTGTAAATACTTTCTGTAACACTGAGACACTAATTTAGATCAACATCCAATATACAGCACATTATGGATTTCCAAGTATTAGATTAGGTAAGAGCTGAAGATTTTACTGTTTGCTTTCCAAATACAGATCTTCACTGTCTTCACATAAAACAACGCTCAAACAACAATGAAAAAAGGCTACCATCCTGTATCAGTACTAAAAACAAAGCAACTGACGACGGCGGATTATAAGTTTATAGCTGGCTCTCTTTATGCAAGACGGTCATATTTGGACTCTTTAGAGCTGGAGAAGCATCTATAGGATGAGCCACCATGCAAGATAAACAGTGGTTCATTAGCGTGTGTGTGTGTGATGGGATAAAAGTAATATCAGAACACCATAGCTTACATCGTGCAGTGCAAGATGAATCATCAGCATTATTACTGCAGGAGCTGTAGGTCTATGCATGAGTGCATGTATACAAATTTAATCTTCTTATTGACTCACTTTTAATCTCTGTAACTATATTTGTGCATGCATGGAGTGAAAAAACGACCGATCCTATTATCTTTGGTTAAATAAACCAACATTCTGCCAACATGAGATCATTCCACTTGACAGTCCAGTCCAAGCAAACTCTCTTCAACATTTTTCTTGAATGAGGTGATCCTTTTATTTAAACTAGTTGAGAGATCTGCTTTATTTTAGGACACTTTTACTTGTTCCTTCCACCAAATGTATCTGTGATTGAACCAAGTGAAGACAGGTCAAGCAACTGGCAGATTCCTGCATTTAAAAGACTCAGTTTTAATGCATGTGTGCAAGCGTGTGCGTGCATACTGTTGAGGCCTTGCTTGTTGACTATGGTGCTGCTGGCCAGGGCTTCATAGTACTGCTGGTTACTCATCAGGGTGTGCATACCCAGGATGGCTGGAAGACAGCAAGAAGACTGAATGAGAGTGGAAAAAACACCAAAGGGAATGAACAGAGAGTGAGGAAGAAAGGGAGAGAGAGAGAGAGAGGGATGCTGAAAAATAGATTTAATGATAGTCTAGTTACAGCCACACAGCGGACCACCATGCTAATATAGATAGCACATTAGCAGTTGCAGCATCACAAGCAAGTCAGACCTGACACTGTCAGTGAGTTGTATGCTATAAGGTGTCAGGTACAGTAGTTTCATTGGTATTATGTACTATGCTATGATTTCTTCAGCCACAGGAGGTCCTGCCCTCTGTAGATCAATGTGATTCTCCACCTGCTGCATCGTGAGCAGCAGGTGGTCTTAACAGGCTAAGAATTTCAACTTGAGGAAAGTCACTTGTATTCCTGGCAGCAGTGAATCTAAAATAGTTTTTTTGACTGAGCAGCTACTCTGAAGATATATATATTTTAAAAAAACTCATTTGATTTTCAGAGATAGAGAGCATGAGAACAGAACTGTTTGCAAAGACAAACAGGGAACACAAGCTACCCAGCTGATGAAGTAGACGTGTGGTTACCTTGACCGACTTCAGGGACTTGTGCTCTGAAAATATTTCTCATTTCAACTTCTGCTCTGAGCAGCAGTTTTGTTTGATAATACATTTCTCCCATGCTAATGCAGGTGGTAGTGAGTGTGATAGTGGTTAAAACTAAATGTGTATGCTGTGATATATATAAGAGATTTAATGTTGGAATTCTTATCTTACTAAAATTATAGTTTCCTACTGATGGTACAAAATGTCCTTAAAAAATTTATATTATGTATAATGTCTTAAAACGATTCCTATGATACGTAAAATAATTTGTGTTTAAGAAAAATGAGGATTACTAAATATATGGCGGTGTATATGTTGAGTATCTGTGTACTTTACTACAGAACATGAAGAGGTTCATCTAGATAAATCTTTACATATACAGAATAGACATCTGACTGTCTGAGCATGTCACTTAGTCAGGCTTCATGGTTTTGCTAAATGTCTCCGTAACACAAGCTGACAATATGGACATAACAGGAGAATGGTTCCATGCAAACACTGCGTGCTGTCTACAGATACCCTGTTTGGTGTTCAGCTAGCGAACAGAGATATCCAGCAGGGATGGAGGAGGTGGAAGGACAGGTGATGAAGGGGAAGGGTGGAGGGAAGGAGTGCTAGAGGAAATGGAGAAGATTTGGATTAAGGAAAATAAATGAATGAGGGGAAGTTGAGGCCAGGATGGTGTTTAAAATCATTAGTGAGAAAAGATGAAAATGAAGAATAATCAGACAGCTGTACTTGAGCACATTCAACAATCAATCAATCAATTATGAACATGTGAAAAGTAGATAAAACAAAACATGCATGCAATATTCTGGATGAAAATCTGTTTAATTTCCCCCCATTTCTTCTCTTCACTCTCTACTCTCTACTGAAAGTAGTTTAAACTGCCTTCACCACAAAGACTCTGTTAACTGAAGAAAACTGAGGTAAAGGTAGAGTGTGTTGACACAGGGACACTAAATCCAGGTAAAAATCTTTTGTCTTTTAAATTTTGTACATTTGATGAAATGTGAGAAACAACTGAAACCAATAAGCTTTAATGCATATGGTACATGTGACTGTGAGGAAACAAGTGTGATTTTGTTACCTGCGATGTCGCAGAGCTCAGCATCAGAAGCGCTAGCCAGGGCTTCTTCTAGCTCTGGCTCCAGAGTCACACTCTCTATGATGGGGTCCACCCTCTTTTTAGGCACAAAGGCTTTCCCTACAACATGAGTGAGGAGATTTCATTTCACACATTAACCCTAAGCTGAAGACATTTTGTGAATTAAAGGTTCCCCCTCCACACCCCTCCCCACAGGTGTTGTCACTTATACTGGCTACTAAGGCCTCAGCTCAGGTTATAGCTGGGGGGAGACTTGCTGGCAATAACATGAAGTCAGCTGTCCATGTAAAAAATAGGTGTAAGTCTAATCAAGCAAGCAAACAGTGGTGTAGGTGGACAATACATTTACACACTTTTATCCAAAGCGACTTACATTTGAGGAACAACATACAATCATCAACAGATCATCAAATACAGCATGAGATCTACAACTACATATTAATAAAAACAGCAATCAATACTAGTAAGTGCTAATGGCACATATCGCATCAATGGGATAAATACCTTGGGAAAGAAGTTAGAGTTAGATCAATCAATACAAGATAATTGTAGAAGAAGAAGAGCACAGGAAGTGCATGTTAGAGGTTAGGAGTTAGAGGTGTTAAAAGAGGAAGTGTTCTCGGAAGAGATGAGTTTTCATAAGCTTCTTGAAGTTAGAGAGGGACGCCCCTGCCCTGATGGCGTGTGGTAGCTTGTTCCACCATCGTGGTGTCACAGATGCGAACAGCCGGGACTGAGATTGCTTTGTGTGAAGGGATGGCAGAGCCACGCGGCGTTCGTTGGAGGAGCATAGTGGCCGAGAAGGAATGTAAACTTGTATTATGGAGTTTAGGTAGATGGGTGCAGACCGGGTGGTCACTCTATATGCAAGCATTAGTGACTTGAATCTGATTCTGGAGGCCACAGGGAGCCAGTGGAGGTCACTGAGTAATGGAGTGACATGAGTCCTTTTGGGCTGATCAAAAACCAGACGCGCTGCTGCGTTCTGAACCATTTGTTTCACCACACAAGTTGGAAGACCTGCTAGGAGGGCACTGCAGTAGTCGCGGCAAGAGGTAGCCATGGCCTGTACCAGAAGCTGGGTGGCATATTGAGTGAGGTAGGGCCTGATTTTTCTGATGTTGTATAGAGCAAAGCGGCATTTGGCACAATTTGCTGAATATAAGCATGTTTTTCTATAAATGTTTTTCCAACAAGCTTAAAAATGGCTAAGCTAAAAAAAATTCATAGCTGTCATTTTTGACTTGAAAAGTACATGGCGCCCCAGTAATCCATGACAGTGAGCCTGCATGCAGAACACCAGGACCCTGAAACTGAAGCTCCGAGTCAGATATATCAAAACTTTTAGAAAAAAATCATAATTACGACTTGGATTTTCACGGGAACGCTTTTCACAAGTTGGAAACTCATAAGTACAGCAACTCCGATATGACATGCCTTCAGTGCTACACTGACACAGTTCAATTAGTACATAGAAAATACATATTACCATAACAGATAAATCATTGTCATGGCTTTTCACCTTTATATAGGCAGAAGAAAATTATTAATTCAGTATAAATTACAGAAACAATGAAGACTATTAGCTCACTCATATTTAAATAAAGTATACACCAGTGTGTGTTTCAAATGTAAATGTCAAAATGTCAAACTAAGCAAAGTATCACACAGTGATCTCTCACCTGATCCTGATGTCTAAACCAGCTCACTTACATAACAGCTGAGCCGTCTGAGGTAAGTACCCCTTCATCACATTACACCTGACCACAGGCTGTCGTCACAGTGTCTAGCTGTAAAGATCCAGACATTTGTGTCTTACTGATGGGTCTACTGTGTGTGTGTGTGTGTGTGTGTGTGTGTGTGTGTGTGTGTGTGGTCAGCTCCTCGAGTTTCAGCCAGATATTTTTTGACCCTTTCATAAACAGGATAATGGCAGCAGAGTGGTGAGATTTTGCTCTGAGCGCTGACTAGCTTTTTTTAAAGTCACCTACAGTATGTCCTCCCTCGTTCTCTTCAACATAGTTTGCCACCCTGGTTAAAGTTGTTACAATTACACATCAACAAGCCCGGCTACGGAACAACAATGTAAATGGGCTTGTTTCACAGCCAAATGACTTTCTCACTGGTACCTTGACTGCAGTTGGTGAGGGAGGAGACATTGTTAGTCATTCACTTTCTCCACCTGCAGTTTTACAGCTGGTATGTGAAATGAAATTGAAATGCACTGTGTCTTTTAAGTAGTGCACTGAAGCAACAACAGCAGCAGTCTGAAGAACATGACAGTAGTGACTGCAGAGAGACCTTCTAGAGTTTCTCATAGAGATGTCTGGTATCTCTCACCATCCATCACATGCACATCCATCTGTGTCCACACTACACTGGTGCTGGCTGGCTGACAGGCCTAACACAGCCTGGTGAGGGGTTTTCTTGTGGAACCAATCCCCCTTCAGGGAATAAAAAAAAATCCACCTACTCATGGAGACCTGAGATTGCCATGACAGACCTATGACTTTAGGGGTTCCTGAAACACCTTTGAAGGTTTGTGTTAATTTGAGTTATTCTTAATCTTCTGTAGGCTTGAGCCTAGTATTTAAACAAGTACATTATTCATCCATTTACAATCCCGCTATATATCCAAGATCGGTGGGTTTAACCTCTCCCATCTCTGATATTCGGGAAACCGAACAGTTGACATCCAAACATCTGTTATCATTTGATAAAAGCTGGCTTTTGAGCCACACAAATTCACATATCATCTTTACTATGAGAAACCAAGCTCTGACCTCTCTTTTCTCCTGTGAAAGGCACCAGGTCTTCTTTGTCAGGATGTTCTTTGGCCTGTTTTTCCAGATGGGCCAGCAGGTTATCTCTCTGAAACTCTCCCGTCGGAGCTTTCTTTGTCTGGTCCTTCTGCCGCATCCCAGCTGGCAACAACGCGTTCTAGACAAGGATGAGAATTGACATAATTTAAAGACTTGTTCTGCCTATTGGAAATCCACCCCACACATTTTATCTGAAGCTGTCTAACTTCTTTCTTCCTATTATTGTAGTAGTTAAGTCCTTTAATATCTTGCAACATGAGTGCAGAAAAACAAAGAATGAATTACTCCAGGATTTCTTCCTGGCTACAGTAATACTAATGAGTAAATCACTAATCTCCATTACATATCTTCTAGGCACCAGCAGCACCTTTGAGTGAACTCGTTTTTAAGCAGCACTTCAGTCAGGGCTGAGGAACAAATCCTGTGAGACCTTCCTTGCTCAGTAAATCTTAAACTCCAGTCTTTTATTTGAAGAAATTAACAGTTTAAGGTTGCTGAAAATGAGGACACCTTTAACTCATAATGCCATATGTCCTCAAAATTCTGCCAGTTAACAATGGAAATAAGAATAAATGTGATAAAAACTCATCAAATAAATAAAATATGCCAAGAAATGCAGGGCACATTAGTAATTAGTAAGAAATATTTTTACAAAAGAAAAGCACACAGACCCCAGTGGGAGAATATAAACTGCCTTTTCATACATTTTGCAGGTATTCATAAACAATATGTATGCCCAACACTGACGCGGTATCATTTGCATTACATTATTTTAACAATTCAGGGGATTTTTTGGGAAGTGTCAACAATAATACGGAAAGCATTACAGTATTAAAGCATAGTGAGATAGATATAGAGATGGTGGTACAGTATCTTTTCTCTGGTAAATGTAACTCCCATAACAGTCACTATCTCTACTCCAGCCCAACACAGGACCAGCAAATTTCCCAGAGCTTTGCTGCCCATCGTGTTATTTTCAACCTAAAGCAACATTCAAAACCAAGCTCTTACAAGGGCTACTTATAGCTTTATATCTTATCAGTCCTCTCAGCACTCCGAGGCCTCTCTCTCCGTCTCTCCCGCTGTCTTTGCCTGTCACCCATATTCCTCTGCCTTCAGTCTCTCTCAAAGATGAGAAAAAGAACAATATTGCCAAAGCAGCCAACATCTTTGAAAATCTGGTGGTCCATAAATGTTCACTCAACTTACAGCCGTATATATAGTATAACCAAGAGTATATCACGCCATCAGTGCCAAGCTTTTTATGTCACACGTTCTTTCAGCTTTAGATAACATGCACACTACCAGACCCAACATGTTATTTTTACCAGCATGAGACTTCTCTGTCCCTGTCCCTTCTAACTGTACTTTGCTCTGGTCTTTTTCCCTGTCACCCCCTTCCTCATTCAGTGTCTATCTCTCGCTCTCTTCCTCTCAGCAGCCAAAGAAGTCATATATAAGCACATGAAGGCAATACATTCAGTACATAGCTCCATGGCTGAGGCTAACTTTTAACATATGTAAGTGAGTAAAAAGTGGCAACATTTTACTTTTAAACTTGCAATAATTTTGATTTTGATGAATTCAGATTTTTTTTTCTGGCTACTTGGATCTTTCACTAGGAGGAATCCCAGTCTGGTCACCAAACTTTTTTCTCTTATGAAAACACAGACGAGAAGTGACAGGGTTGTCTGCAGAGGTAAATAAATGAATACTTTTTGCAATGAAAACCATCCATCTGCCTGCTTGTATTGCGGTTCAGCAAGGATTACAAGGTTATGCTATGTAATCTGATAGAAGCTAGCATGACCAGCTGTTTAGCCTGCTTGATATCTTTCAGGTGTCTCTGAGGCATCGGTGAGCTCTCACGGCTACAGTTCTCTGTTTGGAGACTAGCCAGACTTAACTGGATTCCTCCTGTTGAAATGTCTTGTAATGCTTGAGCTTCTGTCATTAATCAGTCATGTAGTGTACAAAGCACAGTTCCAGACAGAAAGTTGTGTAGTGTTAATAGTACAGCAGTCCGATGACTTTTAAAGTCATGTAGTATGAACATGGCATTTGGTGCTGGGCAGGTAGCTACAGTGGGTTAATCGGACCTTTTTTACTAAAAATAGCTGCCTGCTGCTGTTAATCAAAACAGTAAAGTTGTGGGTTGTAAAACCAAAACAATGAGTTGAAAGACACAAAAATTTGCAGTAAAAATATCAATTAGTGCAGCTTTAATTTACATAGGTGAGTAAAAATAAATACAAAATTTTCATGTAAAAGTGAACTTTCCATTATTTGAGAAATGTTAAACTAGGTACTCGATATTTTTTTTAACCTATTCCTGATATAATAAAGATGTTAGTGCTCTAATCCAAAGATGTCTCATTACAACCAAGGGTGAGACCACTGTGTTTTAGAAAAAGTAAACAGTATGAATCAGTCCAAGTTGTAGTGTGTCACTGTATGACTGTGAGGCGGTACTGTTTGTACTAAAAACACAAATGTTCTCTTGATGATTGACAATAAATTTCTCCTTCTACAATCGCAGTACAGCTGGCAGATAAGTTGTTGTTTTTTTGTCCAACATGATGGCTGACAGGAACTGATGTGGGAAGACTTCCTGAAAAGGTTTCAGGCTGTTTCAAAGCAAACGGGCAGTTAACTGTTGTGCAATGGGTTACCCTCATAAACAGGCACAAACAAGGTAAGCATGCACGCATTGGCTCCCACTATTCCTTCTGTTTACGTCATGGAGTCTTTCTGGTCACTCACTGCTGGCATCAGTCTTGGTGACACACACACACACACACACACACACACACACAGTCCTGCAGATTATACCCTTCCAGTCAACCCCTTGGCATTGAGGGGGAATCCAGCCTCTTTATGAGCAGATAGGCATTCATCAGAAAGTTATTACAGCTGGGTTCACCACCTCAACCCACGATACGTCACTGAGGGTACGACACTGGTAGTGGATGCAGAAATAAACACTTCATAAAAAAGCAACAGAAACTAAACACACTTAAAATATATATACACCGATGTACTGTACCGCCCCGTCTCCCATGTACTGCACTTAATATAAATAGAGAATTGCTGTAAATGATCGGGAAGGAGGTGACTTAACGGTAACAAAACTAGAACCATTACAAAATCAGTCACATACAGTAAAGGCAGTATTTTCTAGAATCTATCTAGTGTCTCTGCTGAATCAGTTTCATTTTAGCCTTATTAACAAAAACTCTATCCTCTGCCTCACTCATGTATTTGAGTAGTGGTTATTTTTATTATGGATTAATCTAGAATAATTAATTATTGCTTTTAGAAATTGTCTTTAAAATGTCAGAAAATATTTTTTTAAATGTTGATTACCATTCCATAGATCCAAAGATGTCAAACTGTTTTTTTTTTGTTCGACCAACAGTGCAAAAACTGAATGTATTTAATATACAAATGTTGACCAATTATGGCAGCGCGGTGGTGCAGCCTCACAGCAAGAAGGCCGTGGGTTCAAACCCCAGCTGCCTTGGCCTTTCTTTGTGGAGTTTGCATGTTCTCCCCATGTCTGTATGGGTTCTCTCCGGGTGCTCCAGCTTCCTCCCACCATCCAAAGACATGCAGGCTAGGTTGATTGGTGTCTCTAAATTGTC